>OX418224.1:12297063-12507164 GCA_948455865.1 Conomelus anceps
GGGAGGGGGGGGGAAGGGGGGGGTGCGCCAGAGGTCTCAAAACTATACTACTATGTAAGCCCTGTATTTCAGTATTTCAACCCACATTATGGATCAAATTCTATTAAGTACTTGAGTCATCGCTAATAGAGGGTGTCCGTACCCGAGCACGCCCCTTTTCTAAGCTCCTGAGACCTGCACCTGCATTAACAAATACACTGATTTTCTTAGGGTGAATGGCAGTAGTACACTGAAAAAATTCTTCAAATAATGAAAATAAATTTAGCAGATAAGTAACCTCTGTGTCACACATTTCGACACTCACTCCTCCTGCACCATCAACCTTCTTCCTCTACTCTTCTTCCTCTACTCTTTCTTCCTCTACTCTTTCTTCCTCTTCTCAATCGCACTCAACTCAGTCGCCTGTCATGTCACCCCAAACTGGAATAATTTTTTCTCCACTATTTATTAGAAAAAATTATTTATTAAAAAACAATCACTCCTCTAGGGCAGTCACCCCCCTTGAGCTGTCACCCGGGGTGGTCTGTTCCCTCCGCCCGGCCGTTGCTCCGCCACTGCCTAGCTCAGCCCCTTGACACCATTGGGAAAAATCGAAAGAATTGATTCAGCACTGATGAGAAGGGAGAGTGTTTAACATTTTGAAAATGTTCAATTCTTGATTTTTTGGGGAGGAAAAGTTTTAGACCTGTACTTGGTTTTGAATGATCCTGAATACTAAACTTCCTAGGCCACATGACTCTTGAGAAACGGTAATCAACCAAATTTTCGAAAATCATTCATTCTGGGCCTAAACATAAAAAAGTACTGGTTTTCAAGAATTTTTAGTTTTTGGTGTGTCTACTGGAATATTTTATAACCATTTCTCACTAAGTGTCTTGGACCTTAACCCGAAATGTGTACCAAATTTGAAGTTTTTCAGTCTAGTTGTTCAAGAGATAAGCTAAAAAAAATCGCGTAATCATGAAAAAAAGTAAATTTTGGGTGTTAATAGGAGGGTAGAAAGGAGGGGTGGGAGAGTTAATCTTGAAAAAAAGATCAGCAAAATCTCTAAGACCTCCCCCAAAACCCCTTCTCACCCCCCCCCCCTACCAAAGCAAAATTCTGGGTGCGCCCCTTATCTGTGTATTTGGTTGATTGCATTTTTTCTTCATAATTTTTGAAACAATTATCATACCCTCTTTAGATTTTTTGTTAATTAGTCATTACTGTCCGATCTAGGAAAACTGAATTAGTGAGTTACAGATTTTTTTTAGTTGATGTCTTGAAGACTCAGGTTGTGAAGTATAGGACAAGCCAAGTTAGATCAACAATTATTATAATAATTATGATCATCTCCTCGGCTTCATGTATTACAGTGTAATTATGTACGTTAAGATTTTGGTTAATATCACTCGTTTTTACACATAATGTAACTTCATACAAATACAAGCAAGGTACAGTTGTTAGGAGACAACGTCTCTTGAACAACTGTTCGGTTCATGGAAATAGCAAATAGGTTAGATCCATGTAGGCCGTTGTTGAAGAGACGATGTCTCCTAACTGTACCTTGCTTGTACTTGTATGAAGTTACAATAAGTGTAAAAACGAGTTATGTTAACCAAAATCTTAACAGCTTTCTATCAGATCTTAAACATCCTATCAATGTTTTGTTTTGATGAGTTACCCCATATACTAAGATAAATAATAATAATATTATTATTATATTCTGCTAAACCCTAGCAAACAAAGTTTTTAACAGGTGCCTGATTATAGCATAATAAATTACATCTAACTTTTGAGGACGGTTACCGCGTTGAATTTCTAAAGGAAGTGTTCTCTCTCTGCATCACATTTTAAATAATGCAATTTTCTCGCAAATGAATTCTTATTCACTTCCATTAAACTTTGCTAAGTTGATATTCTGAAAGAGAACCCATTAATGGAATTTTTCCACTTTCACATTGAACTGAGTTCAAGATGGCGGTGATTTGGTTATAAATCGCAATTCAGTTGAAAAATTGGAAACAAGTTGAATGTTTCAGACAGCATCTTGTTCAAAATTCTTTCAACAAATATACAGAACTGCAGATGTCAGACGCTGTGTGAGAAATTCAGTGTGAAATTTCACATCTTTTTGCATAAATCTATTGTGAAGTTTGCCAGATGCCACGCTTACATTGTACGGCTTACCGCTTAGTGCAGTTATTAAATCAGTTTGGAGAACGCGTAGCTTGAAAGTAATGGAACACAACAGACTAAGGAAACGATTGAAAGGAAAGGCATAAAGAAAGACAGATAGAGAGGAAGAGAGAAAAAAGAGTGAAAGAGAGAAAAAAGTGCGAAAGAGAGAGTTAGAGTGAATGAGAGAAAGAGGGTGTGTGGGCGAGAGAGAAAGTGAGCAGGAGCGTGTGAGAGAAAAGAGTGACAATGTGAGAGAAGGGAAGGAGGAACAGTAACTGACTCACGGGAGGCTTCCAGGCTCAAACCTACCAAAAACTCAGGACGGTATAGTAACCGTTAGTTACTATAGTTACTATAGTATAGTTACTATACCGTCCTGCCAAAAACTCGAGTTTTTCTTTTTCTCTTTATTGTGCGGCACTTCATAAACAATCTATTGAACTCTGAAGTAGTGCCACTGAGAAATTGAGTGCCAAAGTGAAATTGAGTAATTAAGTAACTTTAATAATTAGTTAAAAAAAGGGATGTGATTTCCGTTAGCCGTAGCAGGTATCTGTTAAGTTAGACAAAGATAAACTACGAACACCTAGGCCCACTTTGTAAGGGTGACCGATTGGATTGTCCAGCAAAGAAGACTCAGTTTTTGATGTGAAATAATCTCCCGATGGTTCAGACCCCACCTCAAACTGTAGGTCGAACTCATCAATGAGATTCATGTCCTCAATCAGATATTTCATTGTTATAAGTAGTATAGTCTTTTTCCTATTAATTGGTAACTTGTTTTCTGTTTGATAATGTATTTATCAAGTGCATTAACTTTCATTGTGGAATATGGTTTTGTCTTTAATATTAGATTATGATGAGCCAATCAGAGTTTTCAAAATCTCAAAACTACTCTCTAAGAAGAAGAAAAAGTAAAGTTGTTATTTATTGAAAGTTTGCAGTACCGGTATCTTAAGATAGTTTTTAAGGAAAATAATTTTTAAATTTACGGAAGAAGTAAGGGTGGAAGAATGGATGAAGTTTTAAAGAAAGACGAAAAAGAGACTCAGAAGTGAGATAAATATTCGAAGAAGAATAAAAAGATTAGGATGGACAGGAATAAAGAAAAATATTCTCGTCTCTTGTAGTTTCTTGAGTTCACATTTTGAGCGATGCGACCTTCCATCTCCATCTCAAAGTCCATACGTCAATTCAACACAATGCCCTTCCACCCTAACCCACGACCACCCCACCTCATCATCCTCCATCACCATAAGTACGCTTTTTGCCTTTCCAGTTTCCACCAGTAGAGAAAAGTTTCCACCTCAATGAATTCGAAGATAGGAACGTTATTGTTGCTTCAAATGGTTGGATGCTCCAATAGTGTAGGAGCAAGTATAAAGTTTCCTTGATCGGGTTTACTGGGTTCGATTTATTTATTGTATTTATTTACTTATTTATTACGTAAAGCAAAATCAAGCAAAGAAACAACCCACTACTGCTTCCTTTACAAATTATCAACTAAAAAAACACAAATTTCAGTTTATGTCCAAGTAAAGTTAGGAATTTCACTTTGAAGTGCAATTATTACTGATTCTTTTCAAAACAAAAATATTAATTTAGAAGTTTCTTTGAAAGCGAGGCACTAAAACACTCCAATAGTCCAAAAAAGGAGATAAACTTTGAATTTTGTTTGAGATTTTAGAGCCAAAAATATTGAAATCAAACTAATTTAATCACATTTCTTGAGTTTATTGCAGTAATCAGGTTCAGGTTTTCTTGATTACTAAAATATTAGGTTTACTAAGATCTGCAGCAAAGGCGCCATTTTGAGAGGAAGGGGGGCCGTGCCTCCCCCTCCAATAAATGCCAAAATATACAAAAATTCTTGTATTGGCATTAATATTATTATTAACTTTTTATAGTAGTCAATTTGACTGCAAGTCGTTGAATTTACAATAAAAAGTTAATATTAACAACGCAGATCGTATGGAACATGAAATCCAAGATTATATTAAACACAATTTCTTTATTGGAATAGCATATTAACTTAAAACATGTTAGTAAAGAATATAATTGAGAAAAAATCAAGCAATTTAGATAGATTTCCTAACAAAGCTGACGAATTTTTGTCGCTTGCCCATCAGCTTCTGAGGGAGCATGACGCCCTCAAATAGTCAACAAAGTCCTGCATTTATCATGAATAGAACAATAATGGAAGCTTTCATCTGATGGATGAATAATGAACTCGTTAATAACGATTGGTCGTTTATAATAGTTATTTATGTAGCCTCGGAACAAATTGTCAGACATTTCTAGTTTAAATTCTAGTTCTAATTTCTAATTTATAGAGGGTATGAGAAATAGCCTAAGGAAATCGTATAGTACTCCAGCATTTCAGAAACCACAGACTTGTGGAAAAGAAAAGATCTCTTTGCAAAATGTGTAATATATCTTCTTTATAGAATTCAGTACAGATAATAATTGCAATTTTTTCGGAGGGTGAAGCCAACATAGGTCACCAAGAAGATTAATTAGTTTTTTTAACAATAAATGGGGTCACCAGTTCCATCACTACTAGCTGTACTACCAACCGTTTTCTCCGCATAAAATTTATCATTTCAATTATTGAATGATACATTGAAAGATAGAAAGATTGGTCACGAAAAGGGGTCACAAATTGGGACACTGCTGACCAATTTTTTCTACGACACTGCCCTTCCACAATTTCTTTTTCATGAAGATTTCGATTTTGAGGTAAAAAAATCCCCTCCCACCATCGGTTATCATATTTGCTTGTTAAACAAAGAATTTTCAATGATGGAGATATTAGTCCAAAATATTGCTGAGAAAAGCATTATGATAGGATAATCCCTGTAGAGTAGAGATAGTGTTCTAGAAGTGTCTGCTATTGGCATACCCAACTTTTCATAAAGCAAGATTTTAGGTTGTATTCCTGAAAAAAATATTTCAAACTTATTGCAGCATTGAAGGGTGCTTCAGTGCACGTAACAATTTCAAAGAAAATTTTCTGCTGACTACGCAAAATTTTTGCGGTTGATTACGGTTTGGGATAATCCTTCTCACATTTTATGCCTTCATAACAGCGAACTTGGAAATATAATATAAGCCAAAGCAGAATCAACCCGTAGAATCCATTTTCGATTACAACCTGAACAAAAGATTTGTGTATTTTATTCGAAAAAATAAACAGTGGTGACAGCGCTTGAAAAGATCCATGATACTTTAGATTTCAATTTCCCAAATAAATTGAACTCTGTATTGACTTTTCAAACTGTACGTTTCAGATAAGCTTTAATATACCCTACCAATCTTCCAATGAAAGGGATGATACGGATTTGAAAATGAAATTTAGTGATGGAACAATATGAATACTGTTCATTCGACTCGTATCATCATTTCAATAACCTTTCACAACAAACTGCGCTTAGAAGGGTAGCATTTATAACATGCCAGTTTTATCATGACGCTATCTGTTTTATCATCACTTAGGCTATCCGATGATTCGGAACTCACCCAAAAGTGTAGATACATCATTCATGCCCTAGTAGGGTAATTTAAAGTTATAACGAGGGCCCGGATGTTACGTAAAATGCCTTGATTTTAGGCATAAGGCCTATTTTGATAGTTGTTGGATGGTTTTGCCTATTCTACTATAAGGCCTCCGTTATACAGGGTGTCGTGTGACGCGCCCCAGGCATGCGTCGTAATCTAATTTGTTTTCATTGAATGGTAAAGCATTGAGCCCTTTTATACAACAACGCCCAACGCGCGTCGTGCTTTAGCATTCTAATGCACACAAATTAGATTACGACACGCGCTGTGTAGATGGGGCCTTAGTTGCCTAATTCTGCCTAAAACGCTGGTTTTAAAGGAAAACCAAACAGCATGAAAAAACGTGTGTATAAAAATTAATTCTTTTCAACGAATTCTAGGAATAAAAATGATAATATAATAGTGAAGATAGTTTTTAAATACATAACATTATTCTGCATTACCTGAAATATTAACAAAACTTGAAAAGGGGGGGAAACTCTTATTGCTTCAGTAAATCTAGTGAATGAAATGATAAATAACTTTGAAGCTGTTCCTGGTGAGGTGGGATGTACAATTAAAGAAAAGTACAAAAGTGTGTATTCTTCATACTAAGGTTAGGAAAAAATAGAGCAAATTTTTAAAATAATTGAAGGTGACACACCTATTGAAGTTGAAATGAACTTGAAATTCAGTACCATCCTACAAATACGCACTATTCACATCAGTCGATATGGAAAGATCGTTTTCAATTTATTATGAAGAATATTCTCTCGGTCAGAAGACAAAGTTTAACTCGAAAGAACTTTAAGAAATATATTGTAATTATGTGCAAGCAGTAAAATGGAAGTTTTCTAATTAATACAATTGTATTTTTCAAAATGTTTAGGCCTATAAAATGCCTATTATTCATTTTTAACTGCCTGTTTTCTATTGTCTTTTTGCCTGCCTATTTTCGTGATTTTACTGCCTAATATCCGGGCTCTAGTTATAACATGACGTTAACTGCTTTTTTATCATCACTTAACCGATGGTTCGGAACCCACCTAAAACTGTGAATGCATAATTAATAAAATTATTGTATCAATATTTATGTTGCTAATCATTTCCATGTAAATGTAATCACTTCAAACAGTGTCGAATATAGATTTTTGGGCAAGAACAATAATGACAGGTATTAGTATTGGCTTTCCTTGTTTTAGAAAAGTTTAGTAGATAATTTGAAAAAAAAAGACTAAAAGATACCAGATTCTTGGAATATTATTATTTTTTAAGGGCTCCAGCAAATTGAATATTCGACAACACAAATTTGAAAGAAAAAAGTTTGTTTTACCAAATTTATCTTCATTTCGAGGGGCAAGGCCCCCTGCCCCTTCTTTGTAGACTCCCCTGACTTCTAAACATTAGTCTGAAGCATCAAGTTATTATTTACAGATTTACACGAATTTTACGTCGCTTATATTCTTTCCCCTTTTTCCCTGCTTTATTTATTTGTTATAAATATAATTTTTTTTTACTTTCTACTTACATTTTGTTTGTATAATTTCTGCTTAAATTTTTTCCCCATCTTCATATTAGCTACGTAGGAAAGTGACAGCCGTGAGCCATAGCAGATATCCGTTCAGTCAGATAAAGATAAGCTACGAATACCTGGGCCCTCTTTGTAAGGGTGACCGATTAGATTGCCCAAAAGAAAGGCTTTGTTAAATCACTTCCCGGTGGTTCAGAACCTACCTAAAACTGTAGGTCCAACTTATCAATCACCATCTTCCAACTCATTAACCACGCACAGGTCTCAGACCTATGTAGCCTCCATTCTCCAAAAAATTCTCATTATTACCTTTTATTACTTTTTTATCATATTATCCCTATTCGCACATTCCTATATTTTTATTCTGACAAACGAATCCAATGTTGTAATGCTAGAGCAATGCAGTACCCTTGCTGGATGGAAATAAATTTTGAGTTCCACTTCCAATAATCATATAAAACAATTCCAGTTCGCATGTCGACATCAATTCACCTCCAAACCTCAGGCAATGATACCCCACTAATCATATTAGCGACAATTTGAAGCAAATAAATTCGCTCCACTCAATAAAATTCTCATTCCAGTCACAGGCTGAATGGACAAATTGCATATCAATAGGCTACACATCAATAGATAACGCAAAATGTATTATCTTGTCTATCAATACCACGGAAAACCGATGAGCATCATACGCTCCACACATACTCACCATTTTATGGGATTTGTCAGATTGTTTATGATCAGCAATATACAATTCGATTTTTATTCTTTTATTGCCATAGAGCTAAGCTAGTAAATGCCTTGAAGTTTTGATCAATATATGAGTGAATTGCGTGTAAAATTGAATGTTTCCAATATCACATTTAGTTCCCCACTCACCCTTGAAACCCTCCCCCACCCAAATAAAAGCTTGAAAAGCTTCTTCCACGCCACCAAATACGTTACAATATATATTTAATAAATAAATAAATAATATAAATTTATAATAAATAAATAATAAATATATAATATATATTCGCCCCAAAATGGCGAATATCTTTGCTCCAAGTGCTTCATTACCTGATAAACTACTAGTAGACTATGACAATGGTGGACTATCTTTAACAATTTATCATTTCATCAATATTTTAGATCCCACTGCAATAAAATTTTGACAAGGAATCCTATTTCGTAATGCATGGAGCCAGTGGCGTAGCCAGGGGGGGCCCATGGGGCCCGGGCCCCCCCGAAATTTTAGAAATAAAAAATTCTCAAATAACTAATAGATACTTATTAAAGCCGAAGGGTTCTATCTGTTTTGTTGTATTATAACGAACAGATTACAGAAACCCTGTTTGTGTAATGGAATATAGCTACAGTTATAGTCAGATTAATGCATTTTTCAAATTTTTCCTCAATATTTACTCATATAGAAACTTGTTAGGTGCTCAAATGGATAATTTTGATTTAAAATGAGCTACGAAATCGAATAAACATGTTAGAAAACTGTGACTACCATAATTATTTATTTATTACATTAAATAAAATGCAATTTTCAAGTTTGAAGTGGATTAACTTTGTTAATTATTGATAAATCACCTTATTGAATAAACTCATCTTGTAGAAAATTTAGTTTTGAAGTTAAAATTCAGTATAACCCACTAGCCTGAACGCACCCAAAGTTCATAAAATCGGGATTTTATAAATGAAAATACACAAATAAATGCAAGTTCTATGCAAGCGTGTAAAATCAGTGTGCTATGATAAAAAAATCCGATTTCATGAACTTTGGGTTGGGTGCGTTTTAGGCTAATGACATAAATTATATGAAACTTATAATAATTAGTACCGTATTAATTTTGAGATTCAGTACATAAGTTAAGTATGATTAGTTCCAATTCAAGGGTTTTGACTCAAAATAGTCACAGATATCAGTATATCAAACTTTATCATTTCAAACCTGGCCACCTAGGTTCTTGGGTAGTAATTTTTCAAAACTTTCTTTTGAACTTTAGAGCCTAACAAGTTGTCTAGATTAGCTTTTCACACCACTAAATTTAAAAAAAATCCGGACCCTCCTATACCCCCTTGGTGAGCCCCCCCCCCCCCCCAAATTTGATCCTGGCAAAGCCACTGCATGGAGCAATGCAGTACACTAGCTGGATGGAAATAAATGTGTGAACTTTTTTAGTAAATTTAAATTTTTATAATCTTTATAATCTTTTTATAATCAATTTTTTACCATGGATTTTCTAGTAAATTTAATTTTTTAGAGTGAACTAACCTTAATTTTTATTATTATTATTTTTTTTTGAAGGATGAAGCCCACATAGATCTGAAACCTATGCGTGGGTGATGAGTTGGATGATGGTGATTGATGAGATGGACCTTCAGTTTTCGGTGGGTTCCGAACCACTAGTCAATGTTTTAGAAAATACGACTTATTGAACATTTGTGAGCAGAGTAGTAGTTTTGGACTTGAGTCTATTGCATCTTTGCATTCATTGAAATTTTGTCCCAATAAATAAATTCAATGGAGACTTTCGGAATAAATGTAGATTGCCATTTAAATTGATCCAACAATTGTTTGTTGGAATGCCCGTGTTCGATTCCTGAGTGTGGTAAGATTTGTTAGATATTAACATTCATCGAATTTCGCATTTCTATTTGTTGCTGTTGTCAATATTTGGATACCAAAAGTCTTCAGTGAAGTGCGTTGTAACTTTATTCAAGAATATGTAAATATTGTTAAAATTGAAATAATTTTGTAGAAAACTTATTTATTAAACAATATGTGAATTTTTTTAAAGGACTTGACTTATTTCTATGTCTTAAGTCTTCAAGAAACCTTCAAGATTTTTTAATCTTTTGAAAAATTTATAATAATTCTTTTTTTTTTGCTCTGATGTTTTTGAGAAAAGAAAGAAAAAGAGAAAGAAAGTAAAAGACAAATTTTAAAACAAAAAGCGAAACAGACTTCATTGAAATGATACTCAAAAATTTAATGCTCACATACTAAAACGTCCAAAATAAAGTATTATTTTTAAACAGAAAATTTTAAATTTAATAAAAGTAATATCTTGAAGTCGGTGCCAAATATTTTATGAAATTTACAAGAAATTCTATGTTATATTTTAGAATTTTATGGTTAAATTTGGCGCCGACTTCAAAAGGTTAGTTGTATTAAATTAAAAATTTTCTCAGTATAAGTAAATACTTTTTTTCAAACTTTTTAGTATGTGAGTACAGGATTTAATTTTTGAGTAGACTATCATTTCATTAAATTCAGTTTCATTTTTTAACTTTCTTTATAGTGGTGAAGGTGATATTGTAGAAGATATCCATAATGAATAATAAGACGAAGTTGTCACAACCACATTTATTAAAAACTAGCTGGCCCAACGCGCGTTGCTGCGTTCTCATAAAAATTCTTGATTTTATTATTCGCCATCTCCCGCTGAGGTTACATTTCAAATAAGGAAAGAAGTTAGTCCTAGGGCTCTTCCAGCTGATCATAGAGGCTTCGTTGTTTTCTTAATCACCACCTCTGAATGAAGAAACATTTCAAATTTAAACCTCCAACAACTATTAGGGTAGAAGCTAGGTTTTTTATTTTATTATTCACCACCTCCCGTTGAGGCTGCATTTCAAATTTCTAGCTGCATTGGTTAACAGATGTCATCAACCCGGCATAATTACATTTTCTCATACCCAGTCATATGTTTCCTACATATTGCAAGGCTCTGACTGAACGGTAGCCTACATGCAAAGGGCAAAGTCTTTAGCTGTTCAAAGACAGCGTAAATAACGCCGCTAAGGGGCCTGCCATATGATTAAAAACTGTTGACTTCTATCAGCTGTTCCTTTAAGCTGTTTGGCCGGCAAGTTCAGTAGGTTAGGTTTGTAAAATGGATTAATTAATAATAATTATTAGCTCTCCTATTAAAATTTATGGTCAGAAACCATCCCCAATATTCACACAACATATTCCCAAAGTTTCATGCCGATCTGTCAAGTAGTTTTGAAGTCTATAAGGAACATACATACATACATACATACATACAGACAGACATACATTTTTATATATATAGATAGTGAGTTACTAGTTTCGGGTTTTACTCCATTATCAATCTCCAACAAACTGGACAACTTCGTCTTATTATTCATTATTGATTTTTTTTTGTTTTGAAATTTGTTTTTTTTTTTTAACTTTTATAAATAAAGAGAAGCAGATAATGTGAATAATTTTACATTCTCCTCTCTATGTAGGCTAATAAATACTTTCCATTTTCATCCAACAGGAGCGATCCCAGCTCTAGATTTGGGGGGGGGGGGTCACAAATGGGTTATGTAAACCTTTTTTGTGAGATTGCCCCTCCTTATCACCTCTTCGCTTTTAATTTCCGATTGGTGGGGGAGGGGTCATGACTCCCATGGCCCCTTCTTGGGACCGCTCGTTTCATCCAAATGTGTCTTCACTTTCATCATAAATAATATATTGTCAATGCACCGAGAGTTCAGAAAAAACGGTACAGTCTGAAGGAAGGTTCTAATACCTTTGCTTGAGGCAGCAAGCTTGTAACCTAATTAATTAAACGATTTCTCCCAGAATCAACCAGCAGGTGATGATTAATTGATTTCCGAGAACAAGGAGCTTGCCAAGACTATTTTTTGGAGTGATACTGATTGTTAAGGAAAGCAATATTATTAGCTACATTGAACAGCTGGTACTTGTTTGATGATCTTTTTCTATAACCTTGAAACAAAGCCTTTTGGATGATATTTTATCCTGGAACAACTCGAACAGCCTGGAATTGGTATGAAATTGGAAGTAGTAATCTTGCTGCAAAAATTGATTAATTTTCAGGCTTCTCCAACAGAATTGAACTTAATAGCCTTGGAAATACCTCTTTCTATCACAAGATTGAGACATCTAGGATAATTTACAATCTATGTTCACACTATATATTAAGTACCGGTATTAAATTTTTGTTGTAAATTTATCGACTTGTAGTCAACTGACTGCAAGTCGTTAAATTTACAACAAAAAGTTAATATTAACAATGCACATCGTTACATTGTTAAGGAACAAAACATCCAAGAACTTTATTAAGTGTATTCAACTAGATAGTCTTGAAATGTGATCCACTATTTTATCTTAAATTGTTTAATAGGCTACTTGATAAGAATCTCTCAGATTCTAAATTGGTACAATTTATTAGTATATTTGATTTCAAATCCTTCAATATTTGTAAGTGTTTAATTTTATCATCATATGTTTGATTATTCTGATTCTAAAATTGATATTTTATTTATGTTTCAGATATAATCAGGCGATGAACTTCAGTTTGGCTGTGGATACCAACAATGTAAACATCACAAACAGCAATAGCAGTGTTCTCAGGTAACCACTCTCATCACATAATGTGTAGAACTTTTCAATTATTTCATTCATTTCTTTTATATAATAAAAAAACATGACAAGGCATTGATGCAATCAGAGGTGACACACGGAGGCGACAGTTTTCAAGATAACGCAAAAAATGAGTTGACAATCATAAATATGGAGAGTAGATTAACCAGAACATGCCTAAATAAAAAAGATGGACAATGATGGATAGTGCCAAAAGAAGTAGTTTACAAGGAACTTGAACCCATTATAGGCATTCTATGGAAAAAGGATATATTTTGTAGGTCACATTCTAAAGACAGCTGTAACCAGATTATCAAGGAGAATCATAGAGAAACTGTGGGATATTAAGCAATAATTAGGTTGGATTAGGGAAGTTAAAGAGGATTTGAATATTTGAATGAACTGGAAATAACCCTGGATGAATTGAAAAATAAAGCCAACAATCTTAAGAAACTTAAAGAAATAGAAATAAAATTCAAAGCAAAAATAGACAACCTACAGACTGTACAAAAAGAATTTGCAGATGATGAACGTCGAAGATCAGAACGAATGAAAAAGTACTGGTCAGTGCGGAAAGAGAAATCGTCAAGGAAGACCAGAACATAATTGACTTCAGTGGTCCAATGAGGCCGTAAAAGCAAAATAAATATAAATAAAAATAATATGAATTTATTTCCTTCAGCAAATTATACATTTAACAACATTTTACATGTTAGAAAAAATGTACCACTTTTACTAATAAAGTGGCCATTAGTGTATTCATTAATAAATTGAATAATATTATTATTGAGTGTAAATTATAGCAATAATATAGTGTAAAAAATAGTTCAGGTCTTTATTTTCAAAATTTTTTGATGCATGACAAAATGTTAGCACTTTTACATCCATCCATCTCCTTTTTTGCCAATAAAGTGGGAGGTTTTATTTCATTTTATTTTTTAAAGAACGACTACAATAGCATATAAAGTATTCGCTTTAAACTCTTGTTCCATAATGATCTGCGTTGTTAATATTAACTTTTTGTTGTAAATTTAACGAATGGCAGTAAGTTTTAAATTGTGAATATATCATAAATGTGAGTACATTTATGAGTGGTGTGAGTAATGTGCATACATTTATTATACATTCACAATTTAAAACTGACTGCCAGTCGTTAAATTTACAACAAAAAGTTAATATTCTCATTCGCAATCACCTGTAGCAGCAAATAAATTAATAAAGGGCTCAAACGGCGAGGTGGAACTACACGAAAGGGTCTCCCCACCAATAAAAGTTATGCTTATTATTTTTTTATATATACCATACTAATAAATTTCATAGCAACTCGTGAAGTCTCTACTTTTAAAATTTGTTAACAGCAACAGCAACCACCACAACCTAAGCTTGCAGTGTCGCAGCGTAGGCCTGGAATGGTCCAACTTCACCCAGGAATGCGCAGAGCACGCGCCGGGACTGACAGAGGCGGCCCGTGTGCGTGCGTGTGTACTCGCTGTGCTCGCCATCCTCTCCCTTGCGGGCAACCTGCTCACAATCGCCAGCATCCGCGGCAGTCGCCTGGCCAGTCGCCGCCGTCGCCGCAGACGCGCCTGGGTCGCTGTCTACACCCTCATTCTGCATCTCGCCGTCGCCGACCTACTCGTCACACTGTTCTGCATTGCCGGCGAGGCCATATGGAGCTATACTGTCGCTTGGGTTGCAGGTACTGTTTATTAGACACGTTGTTTTGTTGTAGAAATAGTGGAAAGATGCCTACCAATAATAAATAACCCAACCTGACAAGAAAATGATAACCTACGAGAAGGTAAACACCTGTTGTATCATGTAGATTCAAGGTTGCACATTCGTGAAATATATGAGCTATTAAGAATAATACATGAATTAAAGGTTAGACACAACATCGATACTGAATTTTGTATATTTCATCGATTTACCAACGTTGTTTTCAAACTACTTTACAATATCTTGACTTGCCTTTGCACAGACAGAACCAACCTCGTGCTCTTTCTAGTTTTTTTTTTTTTTAATAAATTTTTACATTTACTTCTATTTCTATTGCATGTCACACAATATTTTAGTGGGGATTTCTATTTAGTAATATTTTAGTGAGAGGAAATATTATTGGGCAGTTCACAATACGTTTTAACTCAAACCTTGTTGAAATTCTATTTCACCACAGCTTTAGCCATTTTTCAAAAACCGAATACTTATTCAATTTTTGTCAGACTGTTTTTCCGCACAATATAATATGGAGTTTGAAGAAGTGTCTTGAAGACTTGTCTTATACTCCTTAACCGGAGTCTCCAAGTCGTAATCAGCAAAAAAAATAGCTTCCCTTCCCACAACTTACATATTATGGTGATTGAAGGGTGGAACTATCACATCACCCTAGTGCCGTGTGGTCATGACGTATGACATAATATAGCAGCGTTGGGAGGTATTTTCATCGTTTCAGTCCGATAATTATTAAAAGTGGACAGTGTTCCATCAGGCCTTAGTCTCAAGCCATTTATTTCTATTCAGCTGGAATTACTGAATCACCTCCATTAAGAACTGCGATTGTTGAACGGCAACTCAGATAGCAGAACCCAAGACTTGTTCTTCAGGTAAAATTTGGGCTTAGGCAAGGACTTGAAGGGAATTAACTTTCTTCATTTTATTTCCTCCATTATTAGGGTTAATAGCCGAAAACCAGCATCACAATGCATGCAGTCCTTGATTTACAAATGGGCAGGCTGAAGTCCACACAGGGTAGACTATGGGCCAGGTATGTTCGGATGATCGGATGAAGAGTTGGGTATGTCCTGGAAGACAGAAGAAGAGGAAAACCAGGGACTAAATGGATTCACTACATGGAAGAGAATACATAATTATACAGATATGTATACGTAAAAATCAGGATGATTTATCAGATACAGGACATGTATGTTCACTGCTCTCTATATCGTATATTAACGATCAATACATGGAAATGAAATAAGAGATACCATACTGTAATAATTTATGAGATGGCCGATTGAAGAGAAAGAAGAGGAAGAAGAAGAAGAAAAGGAGGGGGAGGAGAAGGAGGAGGAGGAGGAGGAGGAGGAGGAGGAGGAGGAGGAGGAGGTGGAGGAGGAGGAGACTACACCTTCATAATGTTTTTATTAGCTGAATAGCTGATAACTGTTTTCTAATGATAGGAATGGATATTCAAGAGATACATTTCATGAAAATAGTTTTTTGAACCATCGACTTAGTTATCAATGAACTCAAGACCGAATTACTAGCCTATAAATTTATGTAATTCGATAAAAATTACTCGCATATTCTAAATAATTATTCCAAAAAAGATTTTTTCATAAATTATTCCATAAAATATTATAAACCGTCAACTCTGTTTTCTCACTGTAAGCGTGAACTCAGTCTATTGATCTTCAACTACATGCTATCGCTCAAAAAGCCAGCGACGTTCAAGTCAGCTTCGATGGAGATGAAAGTCATTGCGAGTGAATTCACAAGAGAATGTTGAAGCTGAGATCATGCAGAGAGGATGAGAGCAAGAGAGCACGGAGAGAGAGAGACCGAACAAGAGAGTAAGAGGGGGAAACCGAGAGAGAGAGCGTGAACGAATGTGAGAGAATAGTGATAAAGGGAGGGGAAATGGGACAGAGAAAAAGAGAATGAGGGACGAAGAAGAAAGAGAAGGGAAAGAGAAGAGAAAGAAAAAGGGAAAAATGAGAGAAGGAGAAGAGAAGAACAAGAGAAGGAGGAGAGAAGAAGAAGAGAAGGAGGAGAGAAGGAGAAGAGAAGGAGAAGAGAAGGAGGAGTGAAGGAGAAGAGAAGGTGAAGAGAAGGAGAAGAGTGGGAGAAGAGAAGGAGAAGAGAAGGTGAAGAGAAGGAGAAGAGTAGGAGAAGAGTGGGAGAAGAGAAGGAGAAGAGACGGTGAAAAGAAGGAGAAGAGAAGGAAAAAAGAAGGAGAAGAGAAGGAAAAGAGAAGAAGAAGAGAAGGAGAAGAGAAGTAGAAGAGAAGGAGATGAAAAAGAGAGCAGAAGGAGAAGAGAAGGAGAAGAGAAGGAAAAGATAAGGAAAAGAGAAGGAGAAGTGAAGGAGAAGAGTAGAAGAGGAGAAGAGATGGAGAAGGAGAAAAGAAGAAGGAGAGCATGATAAATTTCGTCTCACGTTCTCCTATCAAAGAGCAATTCAAATAAAAGGGATCCACATCCGTCACCTCTGTCAGGATCGTGAATGAAGCATGAGGGTCACGTCAAGGCATTGAATAGTCACAGAGAAAACTGAAGAAAATTCGAAAAGAAAAAAAATTCGACCTTGGTAGTTGTGACAGAATTGCAAAGTAACTTTGGCAAGAATATGACTTTTATGAACTGTACCATTTATTTTTAATCCGAGTCAGAAATCAAAATTTCAAAATTTAAAAATATATTTTTCTAATATTTCATTTTTGTTTGAAACTGGAAATTTAAATTTTAAAAAATATTTTGGGGTGATATGTTTTGATGAAAGCTTCTCGATATTGTCATAAAAGCTGACAAAATTCTAGGGAGTTAGAACCATTCTGGAAAAAATAGTTATTCAAGGGTAAAACTATAATTTTCAGGACTTTTGAAAATGTTTTGCAACAAAACTGTCATCTAGGGAAGCAGCTTGTAGCTCATAGACTTTATAGATTTCTGTCATTAAATTATATTGTAAATGAGAATAAAGATAGAAAGAGAACATTCAACATTTATTAATCGAGGATCAATTGATTAACATTACTGATTACTGTCGCCTCGTTGCTATAATCCGACCACAGACACAAAAGAACCTTAAAATATGAACTCTACTGCGCAAAGAGAGAGCACGTTAACGTTATGCAGTTTATCTCACTCACTCACTAGAGTAGTGGAGGGGGTAAGTCAACGCTTGTCTGTCCTACAGTGAACATCGGTACAAAAAATGTATGTATTGAAAAGAACGCTCCGTTATGATGTCAACGGTCGAGCAAGTGAGTGAGAGGGCAATAAAGCTGTCGCTCTCACTCGCACAAGAGTTGGTGCTGTGGGGGAGTGGTAACTTCAGTGTTACAATGCGCGAAGGTTCTTTTGTCTGTGGTCGGATTATAACAGTTGATCAAGAGTGTTATTAGTTCTGTGAACAGTAGACCTCACGCCCAAGAACACGGGTGCTTCCACAGAGGAACATACTCGATTTATTCAATGAAAAAAATTATCATCGCATATCATCGCATTCATCAGACCCAACCCTTGATTCAATTAGCATAGTCTATTTCATGTACTCGTATGTTTTCCTCTTTTTCCACGATGTCACCAAGCCTATGTTTTCATTTTCCAGACAGCTGATTACTCAACTAAAAGATTTCACATGCCTGATGAATGAATGAATAAAGGAATTAAATTTTTATAATTATCATAGTTATTGCTTGTATTATACTTAATTGAAATATTAGGAATGTGTTTAGTTCATTATTTTAAAAAGGCTACTTCGTACAGTATTACTTTTTTTTAATTAAGTCCTCAACTTTTGTAATGTAATAATGTAATGTACTGTAATGTACTATTTGTTTCATAGTTTGTAGGTGGCACAGTATTAACTTCTTTTTTTTGAAATTGTGTTTGATTTTTTTAATTAATTATCTTTATTTGTTATATAATTACTGTTTTGTTTTTTTAGGTGACACTGCCTGTAAGCTGTTCAAGTTCGCCGAAATGTTCAGCCTATACCTGTCCACATTTATCTTGGTGCTGATTGGTCTAGACCGGTTTTTGGCGGTGCGCTATCCAATGAGATCGCTGAGCACGGCAAAACGCTGCACTAAGCTGGTCGCTGGCGCTTGGCTTCTCAGCTTTCTGCTCAGCTTGCCTCAGGTCAGATCATCTCTAACCTAAATTGTTCAGAACTCTCAATTTTAATTTCTTCTTAATAATCTAGTAGTTCTGCGAACAGTAGACCTCACTCGCCCAACGCTCCTCAATCAAAAGGGGATGATATTTTTGAAAAAAGTTCTTGAACACTTTAATTTTTGTTGCTTAATCATTGATGATTTATCAAGAAATCTGTATATAGCATTCCAATCAGCTCAAAAAACCACTTACGACTGTTGAAGGTGTTATGCCCCCTCTGAAACCCCTTAGTTTGATCCCAACTTTGTCAAGGTGTAAACCCGATCTCCTGGGCAATTATCAACATATTGGAAATCATCTCAGCTTAATTCAAATGTTCGAAGACAGCCTCCTATACACTCCATCATAAGTTATCATGAAATAATGTTGATGAGGTTTAACTAAGTTTATTTATACAACTTTCAACCCAAATTTGACTCCAACAAACTTAATGGTCTGCCGAAAACAGTTCAACTACGTTAGTAACAATCTGGTAAATATCATCCCCCAATCATTCTTATTAGACAGACCTACACAACTAAATAAAAATATCACACTCTGGCTGAAAGCAACCACAAATATCAACTGGTGATTCTTGGGTGAGGAGGACTGAAAGGGGTTCCATGGCCTTTTCTCTTCTTCCTTTTATTTTCTCTACATTGCTCGAGTTTTTCATGTTCTGGAAGTGTGCTCTGGTATACTCAAGTTATATGTTTTATTTACGCTCAGATGTAGTAATCTCTATTAGATAAATTATTATAACTGACTTTTGTTTTTATCATTAATTTACATATTTACTGTATTTGTATTCATTGAAAAAGCAATTTTTTATTTTATTTTTTCATCTCAAAATATTAAATAAATGGTAACTCATACTAACGAACGGACAGGAAGTCTTGTGAGTATGATTTCATAATATTTAGATAATGTTAAATGTTTTATGTATTGTTCAAATGAAATCAATAAAGAATTTGATTTGAATTTTGCTAAAAGTCTAATAACATAGGAAAGTAACTTCTAACTATTAAATATGAGTTAGGATAAACCCTCATTTGAATCTGGCGCGTGTTTTTCTACCATAATTGGGCCTCCATCCTCTAAGGAAGCATTACAACAATGAGAAATGGCCGTCACACAAATATGTGCAAAATACAATAGAAAAATATTTTCAACAATTATTTATGTTTAGCTCTCTCTCTCTTTTTCTGAGGATGAAGCCCACATAGGTCTGAGATCTGTGCGTGGGTAATGAGTTGGATGATGGTGATTGATGAGTTGGACCTACAGTTTTAGGTGGGTTCCGAACCACCGGGAAGTGATTTTACAGCAGAGAACAGTGTATTTTTTGCTGGCCAATCTAATCGGTCACCGTTACAAACAGGACCTACGAGAACGCAGCTTATCTCTCTGATTGAACAGATACCAGCTACCACATATTTCTCAATAAACTACATAAAGGACATTGGAAAATTAAAAATTGTGAAAAAAATAGAAGTTTTGAAAATACTATTTTCCTTTGTGACGATGACTGAACAAACATTACTTTGTTTCCCAAATTTTCATTATGGAAAATTAAACATTTTGAAAAAAGAGAAGTTTTGAAAGCATAATTTTGCTTTGTGATGACTAAGCAAAATAATTAATTAGTCTTAAATTTCATACTGCATTCATCATATTATTTGACAGGGGCGTACTGCATGAGAAATGAGACTCGCTTTGAACTTTGTGACATTCTGACTGAAGTTTTAATCAAATAATAAGTCTGATTCTCAGAACTTCAAAGTTAGTTTTCAACACGTTGGACAAACATCATTCTTTGTGGTGTTCTGGTTCTGCATAGTTACAGAACTAGGGGAGTGATAGCCGTGAGCCGTAGCAGGTATCTGTTCAATCAGATATATATAAGCTATGTTCTCCTAGGCACTCTTTGCAAGAGTGACCGATTCGATTAGCCAGCAAAAAAGACACTTTTCTCTTATGCTGTAAAATCACTTCCCGGTGGTTCGGAACCCACCTAAAATTTTAGGTCCAACTTATCAATCACCATCATCCAATTCTTTACCCACATACAGGTCATGAATGAAAAAAAATGTTCTGTGCAGGGCTTCTACCTTTTTTATTGCTAACACAATTTTTCCAAGATTGCAAATTTAAATGCTTATAAAACGAAAACAAAGGCATTTATTGAAAAACGGTTTACGCCATTGTTTTTTTTTCTTAAAACTTCACACTGATGAAAAACACTAAAATGACCACCATCCCATTTAAAAAAATAAAGTTAAATCCAATATGGTGGATCCAAAATGGCGGACAAAAATTTCAAAACCAGCAAAACGTTGGATTTTTAAAACTATGTAGATTCGCAGGTTTCTTTCACCAAGAACGTCTCAGTTGCGCAATCTAAAGCCGTTTACATACTTGAAAATCACTCTGTATGTGAACATTGCGAATATCAGAATACGTCGAAGCAAGATTGCTTCTAGAAATCTATAAAACCCAAACTGAATGGCGTTATTTCGAACGATCTCCGAGTTGCGGTCTCTCCGACCTCTATGACTAGTATAATCTGCAATAATGTAATTGATGGACCCTAAACCTGCTGAATAAGGGAAGGGGTGAATTTGATGGAGACCATCGAACCCAATCAAACAACCGTTCAACATTTCAACATATGTCATGCGAGCGCCATTCACACGCCAAGACGTCACCCCTACACATATGTCATACTATAGCGATGTGTGTCATATATATGACGTGTTGCCACCACATATATGTGCACGTTGCGAATATATCAAATGAACTAACATGGTAACCTCATCAGGACGACAGGCGTTGTTAGCAATGGCTTTCAATAATAATCTGCAGATTAGTGACGTGTGAAGAAAGTTTGATGGTTGTCATGACAACCGTTATACATGCACCAATTCAATTCAACGCTACTTATTCTGATTGTTTGATTAGGCAGGGGTTCTCAAACTGTGGTACGCGTACCCCTTGGGGGTACGCGAAAATTTTCAGGGGGTACGCGGGCAGGTTAATGAAAGATTAAACCATTTTTTTCCGTTTCGTAATCACGCAAGGTTATAATTTAATAATGAAATCTAATAAATGGAATACTTTGTGGAGTTACTTGGAACCAACAAGTGCAATAGGTTTTTATAACTATTTCGTAGAAGTTCAGAGACAAGGTCTCGTTGGGGACGATTTAAGGTTTTACCTTGAGCCTAGCATTGAGGAACTCATTTAATATATTATTCAGTATTTTTTTGTTTATCCTATATGTTGATCTCTGACCATTTTGTGATATATTCGCATTGTTGTATTGATCTTTTGAACTTGCGAATCGGAATAAAGAAATTTGAATTTGAATTTGAAAAACTATGTTAAGAAGCAAGCTCATCCTTCTCATTAATTTTTGTAATCGGTTTTAAATATGTTTCCAAATGTATTGTTTTTCATGTAAAAAGGTTTTTTTAATTTAACCGTCCCCCCACCCCCAACAACTCTTCGCGGTAACAAGGGGGTACACTAAATTTTAATTTTTCATTAAGGGGTGCAGTCCTTGAAAAATATTGAGAACCCCTGGATTAGAGTATGATGTAGAATACAATGTTAATAAACACATTCTGCTTGTTTGATCAGTGAGATGTAGAATACAGTGTAAAATACGTACTTAATGTGAAGTAAGTTAACTGAATTAATATTACGGAGATTATTAGTGCACATAGATTCTACTACTAAAATTATGAAATTAATTATAAGAGGAAAAAGAAGACACAGAAATTATAATAATAATAATAATTATTTTTAATTCACAATCTCAAATTACAATAAAATTGATATATTTTGCAATTCCTATATCATTAATTCATTTCATAATCATTAATAAAGTGAGATATTATTGGAAGAATTCCATTTCGATTTTACAGTGGCTACCCCCATGAAGCTAAATTAAGCTTATATTGGGGTGTTGTTAATTAGATTGTTTAAGCTATTTAATGTTAACGTTATGTGGTGATTAATATATTTTATTGTTTTGCTTTCAATATGTAAGTAGATTGTGTTAATATTTAAATTTGTCTGGTCTATTGGTTTGAGATATAATAGTTTTTTATTTCTCTTTTTATTTCAGTGTATGTATTTAAGTTTCTTAGGTGATATGGAATGCTGTTTAGAGTGTGTGGTATGAAATATTCCGGAACTGCTTTTCCTATTTCTGTGTAGTATCCTGGAATTATGTATTGTATATTTCTGGTGTTGTATCTGTTTTCATTTGTCCGTCTGTATTCGTCTTCAAAATAGTGTCTTAGCAATATTGTATATTTGAATAAGTTTCTAAAATTGAGTAGCCTATATTTAATGTGTTTGTATCTATTCCGTGGAAAAAATTTCTTCTTATTCTGTTTATTAGTTGTGCTATTGGATTTGATATATAGTTTGGTGCATGTCCGTAAACTGTTATTCCATATCTTATTTGTGACTCAACTAGACTGAAGTACACAGCTCGTTTCGTTTTCGGTGGTAGTGTTTCTCTTAGTTGATAGCATCTATGTGCTATACTTCTCAGCTTTTTTGTCAGCATTTGGGAGTGTGTGTGCCATTTCATATTTGAATCCAAGTGCATCCCCAGATATTTCACTGTGTTTGAGTGTTTTATTTTTTTGTAATTGCATGTATTGGGTGAAATGAAACATTTGTAATTGTGACTAACTATTCTATTATTTGGATCAAGGATGTTTATATTTTGTTTTGGGTTATGGAAGACAATTGTATTGGTTTTTGAGCTGTTTATATGGATGTAATAATATTATGTTTATATTATGAAAATAATAATAATAATAATAATAATAATAATAATAATAATAATAATAGTAATAGTAATAGAATAGAATAGAATAGAAAATAGAAAAATCTTTTATTCATTCAAAATTATATAACCTTAAGCAAACCTGCAAGGTTGCTTGACAAGGTTCAATACAAAAAATCAAATATATTTTTACAAAAAAATTTATGAAAAATTATTTTTACAATATTTAGAATTCAACAATCAAATTAATACTGTTTTAAAATTACAATTGTTGGCTCAGCTCTCAATTACAAAATAAAATAATAACTTCAATCAACCTGAATTAGTTATTTCTCCATTAAATGAAATTCCTTAGGAACAACTGAACTAAACATTATCTAACGTATAATGATTAAGCCAAACCTTTAAATTTCGTTTCAACAATTTCATATTTACAAACTTAGTGCAGCACTCAGGTAAATCATTAAATATTTTTGGAACAATATATGATAAATTATTCTTTGCAATATTATTATGTGCAAATGGAACAATATATCTCTCATTTCTCAAGCCATAACGGCTTTCTTTAAGAACTAAATACGTTTTACTAAAATAATTCTCCATTATTATTGTAAACAAAAATAAGCCTTTAATACTTAAAACATTACACCTGTTCAAGAGGTTTTCATATGGAATTCTTCTAGGTGAATCACTAATCAAACATAATTTTTTTTTCTGAACACAAGTTATTCTTCTCAAATAAACATCACTGGCATAACCTCACCCTTGTAAACCATATCTCATGATAGACTCACCCAAAGCTATATACATCATCCTCTTTACTTTACTAGGACTCAAATCTTTCACATAATGCATTTTGGCTAAAACTTGTTTCAACCTATTACAAACATTTTTAATGTGTATATCCCATCGAAAATAATTGTCTACTGTTACACCAAGATACTTGTATGAAGAACAGTTCAAGATAAATTGACAATCCCTAGTACAAACATATATTTTTCTCTCTTGTAATTTGAAACATTCACAGCAATGGTACTTAATTTTTGACTCTCTAATGCTACTCATATACGGTGTAGTTATAAGTAACACCTTTGTTTTAACAACATTGATATTCAAAAAATTATTGTGAGACCATTTTGCTAGAGTATTTGTATCATGTTGTAGCCGTATTTCTGCTGTTTCTAAAGACTTATGAGCAGAAATTAGTAAGATATCATCTGCAAACATGAATATTTTACAATGCTTCAAATATTCAGGTAAATCATTTGTGTAAAGTAAAAATAATAGAGGCCCCAGGACTGACCTTGAGGCACTCCCACATTCGAAATCTTCTCTTGACTGAAATCATTACTAATTTTGACAATAAATTTTCTATTTGCAAGATAACTCTCAAATAATTTTAGTACTGGCCCATGTATACCTACATGAGACAACTTTTGTAATAGAATGTTATGATCTATAGTATCAAAAGCCTTTGAAAAATCTATAAAGAGTCACAGGTTATGTACATTATTCTTCAAGTTTCCATTTATGTAATCTGAGAAATTTGATAACAATTTATTTGTACCTAGCCCTTTTATAAACCCATACTGAAACTCATTAATCACATTATGTTGCTGTAGGAAACTACTGATTCTTTTAGCCATATGTTTTTCAAAAACTTTTTCAAATATGGATAAGATGGCAATAGGTCTAACAATTTTTTAAATTGTATAGTCCCCACCTTTATGAATAGGATGGACAATAGAAACCTTCATACCATCAGGCAAGCATTGAGTCTTTATAACTTTATTTATAAGCAATTGCAAAAGCTGAACTATATCATTGCCCAAAAACAATAAATCCTTCAATCGTATATTATCAAAACCAGGTGATTTTTTCCTATCCATGCTCAACAATTCTCTACTCACAAACTCTGCCGACACTGGCGGTAAAAAGAAACTGCAATTTAAAGAAGAATTTGGTACATCTTCTAATGTAAATTTAAACCCACAAGGATGAATAATATCGTGCACAGTAGAATAAAAACATTCTGCAAACTCATTAGCTATTTCCTGTGTTTTTTTAAGGGGCATATGTTTCATAACTATACTTTCAATAGATTTATTCCTATTGGTTCCTAATAAACTATTAACAAAACCCCAGTAATAGTAATAGTTATAGTAATAGTAATAGTAATAATAGTAATAGTAATAGTAATAGTAATAGTAATAGTAATAGTTAATAGTAATAGTAATAGTAATAGTAATAGTAATAGTAATAGTAATAGTAATAGTAATAATAATAATAATAATAATAATAATTATCAAGTCGCACCTGAATAAGTTCAGGGCCTCTGAAGTGACTTAATGATTGCTTTTTAGGCAGCCGGGACCGACAGGCTTAACGTGTCCTCCAAAACACGAGAGTGGCCCGAGGTGAAATCTTTCGGTCAGAAAGACACAAAAAGAAGAGTGCCAGTGGAAAGAATGTAGAGAGAAGGAAAATACAATTTTAGAGGTAATGTGAGAAATAAAGTAAATTAAGAAGTAAAACAGAAATAACAAGAAGAGATGTAGCAAGTGTGTAAGAGAAGAAAGATTTCAAGTTTCTCCGAGATACGTGACTGGTGGGAATTGATGATGAAGAAAAGAGAAAGAGTAAAAAAAGATAAAGGAGGAAGAAGCAATAAAAAATAAAAACAAGAACAAAACAATTATCTTGATTAATTCCACAAATAAATTACATTTTACGTTGAATATGTATCATAGCACATGATACAGGCCTAAGAGGCCTATCAAGCCTGTCGGTTTCCTAGAACGCGGATCTGGCCTAGATGGACAGCGGGCAGGACTACAATATACAAACTCGATTTGCTTTCACAATATAGTTTATAATAATATAATATGATAATAACATCAATATAAATATACTTTTATTCTGCTGTTATAATCACATTATCTTCTATTACAAAGAAATAATAAGTTGGAAGTTAACCTATAATTTCCAACAACACGCCATCTTGATTCTTGATCTGTCCCGTGACATATCAAGCTGATAAACTATTGATATTAAAAAATTGAAAGTGCGCTAGAGATGAAGCTTTTCATCTCGAGCGGGTGTCCACTGTTGTAGTGTTGTAGGTTACCATCCCCATGTCTCACCTGACAGATCAAGATGGCGTTTTCTTGGTATTGATATGTTATAACTTTTTATTGAAATCAGATTATGTATGGGAGAAGATATATGAGTATAATAGCAGGTTTTATAAAATTCATCGAATATATTGTTACAGGTTCAATCCCAAAAAGGCAAAACTTCAAATGAACACTCGCGCTTCATTTACACCAATTACAACACGCACTAATCAGTTATATTACACAAAAGAAATCAATAAGAAAAAATAAATCGATAAACGTTCAGCTAATAATGGATTTCCTATATTTCTGTAGAAAACTAATTACTAACTGTTAATAGGCCGATCAAATATTTAACAAACAACTGTTCAACAAACTTTTCAATGTTTCAAAATAAACTTCTAAAAAGAATAGCTAAAACATTTAATAAAGAAATGAACACTTACGAAGCACAATATGTCACTGTATAAACTGTAAAAGAAGCCTGAATAATAATCCGTCACAATATACAGAATAATCACTTTAACACATTAAATGTTTATATAACACAGTCTGTAGTAACGCTCACTGGCAATATGGTTTGTATGAACGGAAATACGGTCTGAATAAACCACTGAAGACTGCCACACTTTACGAAGTTTGACCAATAACTGAACTGACTGCTGACAAGAGCTTCCACTTTATATACGTTTTAGTGACATTCCAGGAAACACCAGAAAGTTCATTAATTTTCTATAACAATCTGTTTTCACAGATAATGCTGTTCTGGAACTCTCTGGATGGATTGCAAGGCCCCTCGCCAAACAAGCATGTTTTGTTTACTCCCCCTCGGAACAGTGGGAGTAAACAAAACATGCTTGTTATCGCTTAATGGAAGCTATTATTGACACAAAAAATATTTTTCTCTTCGTAGCATTTCATAACAATATTATCATACTATATTATTAAAACTATATTTCGAAAGCAAATCGAGTTTAAATATTGTAGAGAATGCGGCCCCGTTTGCTGTCCATTTAGTCCAAATCCGCGTTCTAGGAAACCGAATCTTCACACTACACACCGTTCACACAAGTTTCACCCATGTTCACTCTTGCTTCCCAGTACAAATAGTGCCCTAGCCATTGTCGTCGGAAGGGAAATGACTCACTAAGGGAGTGAGTAGGCATTTTAGGGCAGGAAGTGACGTTAGCCTATGTATCCGCTTAACTAATGTACTACACGTAGTTGCAACATTCAGCTCTAACAAAACGTGATTCGCATATCAGCGAAAGTGTTTATTCATTGATCATGTTTATTCAGCTGGGGAGAACTGAGGGAATTGAGTGCAATTGGAACTGAGGGAATTGTAGTGCAAGTTGAGGTCGACCACACTTCTTGGAATTGCATTTGGGGAAAAGTAGATGTTCTTTGTGAGTATTTGGAAGTTGGGAAAACCCATGCAACGAATACCAATGATTGGCTTTTGTGATAGAACCTCCTGATTCAGCTCCTAATTATTGCTAAGAAACCTAAGAAAAAATTATTCTACTCTATTCATTATGTCAACAGTGCTTTCAGTTGGTTCTTTCACGGCTATTTTGTAAGAAATAATTTAATTAACTATTCATTAGTTAATGGAAGAAATGATATCAATGAAGTGCTGTCACGTATGCCAACATGTAACTAACACATCAATAGTTACCAACCTAAAAAAATATAAGCAAAATTATTAATGTTGGATCATTTCATACGTCACTGTAGACTAAAATTGGCATTTAAAACTTACTATTTTTTAAATCTTGCAATAACAATAATATATGAATATAATATAATATAATTATAATATAATATATATATATATATATATATATATAATATATATATATTATATATATATAATATATATATATTATATATAATATAATAAATATTTGCAATAGAATACAAATTCAGTTATGACTAAAATTGGCATCTGAAATTGACAATTTATTAAATCTTTCAATAATAATGATAAATAAATAAATGTTGCAATAAAACCTACGTCGTTAAAAATGTCAGCCAGTTTTATTTATAAATTATTCGCGAAGGAATTGAACCAAAATAACACAGAAAGGAAAAGCTTTTGTAGTTTAGCACACGCTAACCTGCTTTCTACATCCATATTTATTGACTTTCATCGTTGATCTCAAAATTTTCTACAAATTGGAAAATACTTTCTTGCAATGATTTCACTCCTGAACGCTTTCACCTCGACATTTTCCTTCCCCTTCCCCTCCCCACTTGGCCATCCTTCCCCTACTTTTTCAAATTGGAATTATGTAAATGCTTATTCCTTTAAAGCAAGATTTGGCAACCTCGCTTTTTCAACCTCTCCTGCATAATCACAATTGTAATTTATTTCAATTCACCCGTAAATTGCAAGCTGAATCAACAAGCTAAGCCCGATAGGATAAATCTGATGCAAAACTGAAAAACATTCCTGAATAATAATTTGGTGTTTGTTTTGTTCAATAGACGAGAATTCCTGAATTTATTTGATAATAATTTAATAATCACTCATGAAGGTTTGAAGCTAATTTCGTATGTTGATTAGTAATGAGATATTACGGTAATTTTAAGTATTTACTCCAGGGTTTACAATGTGTTACGGCCAATCTTATCTGCAATAAGATAGCAGCCACCCGCCGCAGCTCTGAGCTTCCCTCTCGGTTCAGTCTATCTCGGTAAGCCATAGCAGACGTTGCAATTATCTTGCATCATGTAAATGTTGTGCGCAATAAAGTAGCACTGGCATTTATGCCCAAAACGTTTGATATTGTATTGAAACACTTGCCTTGATCCATGCTATAATCAACGGAAATAATAGCGGAGTTATTCTAGAGAATAGCTCTTCATCGTTACTGGATGTTCCAGATTAAAGACTTTGTTGAATATTAATATTATTGGCTATTATGACCTGTCATTATAGTCTATTGAGAAGGGATTTACTTACTTCTCCAGCCTGAATAATTGGACTTAGAAAATTTTACGCTATTTTTCACGCTGGTTATTGTTCAATATTGACCACTCTATCCACCCTTGCCCTCTGTACTCGAGTGCCGAACGCGATTCCTCTCTCTCATTCTCTCTCTCTCTCACTCTCCTCAACTCTCTCTCTCTCTCACTCTCCTCACCTCTCTCTCTCACACACTTCCTCTCTTCCTCACTCATTTATTATCCTCTCACATACTACAGCTTTACCAGACTGAACAATGACTATCAGCAGAAGGTAACACGGGGCACCCTCATCACTCCAACTCAGCTCAATGTCTGGTAAGTTCGCAACATTTATTACTCTTCCTCATTTTTCCTCATACAGTCCTCCAATGCTCTCCTCTCTCCTCAACCCCTCTAAGCTACCTCAACAACACCAAGGGCGTATCATTGCTCCTCCTAGGCCGAATACTCATCCCCCCCAACATTTTGTCTCAAGAGACACGCCCTTACATTTGGTCCCACGGGCTAGATTACGCTCTTACACAATGAACGTGAAAATTTCCAATTTCATGACAATCCCCCAGAGATATGTAATAAATAGGATTAATATAAATAGATAACAATATATTCACTGTACTAAATCATTTAAACAATAATAATTAGGATCATTGAGAAGAGCTACAAGAACTATAATTTGAAAGCAAGCTGCTAAGTGCATTGAAGTACAAGGACAGATTTTCGAAAATGTGCTTTAAACTTTGAATTTGTTTTACTTCAATTTACTCCTAACTACAGTATTTTGAAGTGATACTGTATTGCTTTGTTATTTTATTGGGTATTAAACTAACGTTACAAACATTCAATTTTGAAATTCCATCTTTTTCGTAAGTGTTTGAAGCCTAATAAATTCACTTTTATCAAATATTATTTGTTTCTCATTGGCATAATTTACATGATATTTTTGAGGATTCAATTTTGTACATGCTTTGCTTTGAAGTTTTTTGTGTTATTTCTCATTTAACAAAGTTAACGTACGTCAAATGCAGAAAGTGGTTTCTCGACCCCTATTTTTCATGTTTCAAGAGAAATATCACAAAAACTAAGAGAGATACGGTTCTGAAACCTGTGTATTCAATTTTTCAGGTTGAAAACAAGAATTAACTGACTCTTAATTTACTTTCCCAGGATTCCAGCAAGACTTCATTTCACTCATTTTGGGCGAAATCTTTCACTCTGTATAACTCTCGGTAATGTAGCATTTCCGGACCTATGTTCATATGAACTTTTTTCATTATTTTTGCTTGTACAATTAGCTTAGAAAGCGCCGGTAATACTATGTGAATCACGCTGTATATATGAAATAAAATAATGGTATGAACAGTAAACCAAAAAATAAAATGAAACTAAAATAAAATATGAACTGTAAAACTAGTTTCAAATTAGCAGTTAATCAATAAAAAGTTTAAAAAATCAATCAAATTTAAATCATATACAAAAACAATTATAAAGTATTATTTCTTGTGATTATGGAATATAAAGACAACTTTATAAAGTTAATAATGTAGAATTGATGAGATATTTCAAAGTGGAGAATATTATTGGTTCAAAGCATACAGAAAATAGTTGAAAAGTACGAGTATAAATAGAACGATGATTTTGTAAAGTGTATATGTAATATAATTAAAGCAATAAAGACATGTAAAATAAATATTTTCAAATATATTGCCCATATTTTCATTCATATTGATAATTAAGAAAAAAGAAAAATCAATCGCCGATCTCTTTTTATACGTTATATGGATTCAAATTATTTTTTTTTGCATACCAGACGGATGCTCATTTTCAAGTATTTCATCATAATCTTTACCACAGTTATAGTCATAATAGAAATTATGGTTATAATAATGAGGGAAAACATTTACTACCCTAAGAAACTTTAAACTTAGCGTTCCTTGGTAAGAGAAACTTTAAACTTAGCGTTCCTTGGTAAGAGAAACTTTCAACTTCAACTTGCAAGTTGTAGCCTATTATGAAGCAGATGTAATCAATTCCCTGGGACATAAAGCTCTTAAAAAAGAGGCATTCATCCCTGTAAAGAGCGATTTCTGCCCTATTTCTGTACAGACGGAGACAGTGCATTAAAGAAGGACAGAGACTCACAACTCAGAGATGAGATGTCATTATGATGTACAGGGAGCTGTGAATTTTGAGCTCTACTTTGAGGAATTTCCTGTGAAAGGATTCAATTTTCGGATCCTGACACTGGATGCACTATTCTGAATTCAATGACATGCACTATATATATCAATTACAAAGTCAAACTTAACTTAACTTAAATTAAATTTCGTGAAATACCTTCACATAAATATATATATATATATATCAATTACAAGTCAAACGTAACTTAAAAACTTAAATTCAGTTTCGTGGGATACTTCATTACGATAAAATGGTCTTGTGAAGGAATATTTCCACGAATTTATTGTTTAACTAGACTGGATAGGAATGAAAAGGCATTGAAAAAAATAAAAAATAATTAAATTACTTTATACAAAACTTTTACTCATAGGCGTAGCCAAGGGGGGTCCCCGAATCCGGACCCGGTGATGACTAGCACTAAATAGAATTCACTAGAGTTTCGTCTAGAAACTCTCAAAATTATGTTTTAAAGAGTTTGTTTTTTAACTTTTACAGGGGGAGAACCCCCTTTTGCACAAGAGTGACATATATTTAGTTTTTTTTTTTGAGGATGAAGCCCACATAGCTCTGAGACCTGTGCGTGAGTCATCCAAAACAAATCTGAGCAAACATTTAAACAAGCCGTTAAAAATTATTTATTAAATAACCCCTTATACTCAATAAAAGAATACATTGAACTGACAGAAAAAACCCTTCTTTATATGAACCTTAATTCTTGAACCTTAAACCTCTTTGTTACGTCAAAAAAAACCTTAAAACGAACTTAACCTCATCCTTGAGGTAGTGTCTTGACGTACCCCTAGTCTCGAGGACTATGGTGGTGAAAGTGAAAGTGAGTTATGAGTTGGATGATTGTGATTAATGAGCTGGACCTAGTTTCAGGTGGGTTCCGAACCACCGGGAAGTGATTTTACAGCAAAGAACATGTCTTTTTTGCTGGCTAATCTAATCGATCACCCTTACAAAGAGTGCCAGGAGAACGCACCTTATCTCTATCTGATTGAACAGATACCTGCTACGGCTCACGGCTATCACTTCCCAATTTAGTTTAAAAAAAAATCAGATTTACTTTCAAAGCTTATTGGTGGGGTAGGGGAGATGTAATTTAGTCAACGATCAATGATAGTTGAGGTACTGAAGTATATATTATAGTTGGTTGGGAGGGGGGGGGGGGGGTAATTGTCTGGCTGACGAACCTCCCCCTTTGAGAAACTTCTAAGTCTATGCTTTTACTTGTAAAACAATTGAAAAAACAAATTACTGAGTAAAACCAAGAGATTCAGTGCCACACTCTATAATAGAATTGTTAATATCTATTTCATTATGAAAAACTTCAGAGACATTTAGCGCAATTTGAGTAGTCTGACATGAATTTTTCATTTTTGTTCATAGCTGGTGATATTCAGGGTAAGCCGGGGACCGTTTGTGGAGGAATTCTACCAATGCGTCACTTATGGTTTCTACACGGAGCCATGGCAGGAGCAGCTCTACACTGGATTCAGCTTCGTATGCATGTTCATGCTCCCCCTACTAATCCTGGTTTCCACCTATGTGTCAACTATTATCACGCTCTCTAGTAAGTACTTACATTCAAATAAATTATTTGTTTTTTCTCAGGAATTTGCTAACAAAATATTATTTACTGCCTATCACATCATAGGGAACACGTATTTTAAAAATAGACACAGAATTAATACTGTACTTGTGATTTTTCACAGACATTTTTTTAAACATTTCATACATTTATTTTACTTATTCACTTACATTAGTTGTTAAATTAAAGTCTGAGTTACTTATTTTATTATCGGTACTCATCTAATATAGTTCCAATAAACGTCTTGATACTGTCCTATGTCGATGAAAATTTAGCGATCGTGTGACAAAAATTAACTAGATGAAGAAGAAAAAGAAAAGAGGAAAATGGAGGAGGAGAAAAAGAATATTATGATAAAGTAGAAGAGAAAGAAAAAGAAGAAGAGGAGGAGGAGGAGGAGGAGGAGGAGCGTGAGGACGAGGAGCGAGAGGACGAGGATCAGATTAGATTAGATTTTTTCTTTATTCATGTAAGTTTACAAATTTCGCATAATATGATTAGTTAAAAAAAAAATTGTCAATATCACATAGATACTATATATAGACTTAGATTATAATTTTTATAGTGCTAGAAATTATTTAAAATGATGTGTGTATGTTATTAATGATATAAGCTCTAGTGATGACAATCTAAGTGATGCAATTACATGAAATGGCGAAGTTTGGACAAAGATTCGTCCATTCTTGACACTTAATCAGAGGAGCGAGAGGACGAGAAGCGAGAGGACGAGGATGATGAAATTTTGGTGAAGGAAGTGGTGGGGTCCAGAGGAGGGGTTCAGAGACGTTAGTGCCGGAGAAGTGGAAGGAGAACTAGAATGAGGAGGCGGAGGAGGAGGAGGAGGAGTGAGATGACGAGGATGATGATTTGATGAGAGGAATTGTAGGCGAAGGAAGTGAAGGGGGAGGACGATGAGGAGGGGGAGGAAAAAGGAGGAAGAAGAAGAAGAAGGATGAGGAGGAGGAGGAGATTGATGAGGGTGAGGAAGAGGAGGATGATCTGGCTGAAGAGGAAGAGGAAATGTTGACGAAGGAAGTAGAGGAGTTCAGGGCAGGTGAAGGGGAAGGAGAACTAGAATGCGGAGGAGGAGGATGAGAAGGAAGAAGAGATAAAGTTGATAAATTAGTTGTAAATCGATATGAAAGTTATAGTTATTTTGTTAAATCAGTGACAATAGTAACAGATATCAGTTTGGATCTATAGGGATATCTAACTCACATCTTGTTCTACGAAAGGTTTGAAAATTCTAAGATAACGGTCAAGCTCCAGAATAATAATGCACAAGAGAGTAAAATCAAACAGTACTATTTATATTTATGTTATATTTAGATCGGAGTAATTCTTATTTTGGCTGCTAGACTAATATTCGTATCCCAACACATAGTTTCTATAGTGGGATGCTTAAATTGATAAACAAAATGTAATATTGAAAAAAAATTCTCTAATTGTAATTTATTTTTTGTGTTTTAATAAATGCCTTGGGTTACAAGACAGAAAAATTATTTTAAATTTTAAAAAATATTTGTATCACTAACTTAATGTAGAAACTTGCTATGCAGAACTGACCTTTTTGAGTCGCGGCGTTCGAACTATGAAGTTATTCATCAGCGCTTGGTTGCTTGGTATGCAGACTGACTCATAGCAAGTTTCTACATGAATATGAATCGTTATACTGCAGTTCACGAAAATGGGTATTCACAACAACAAGTGAAACTGTTAAAATTACTAACTTTATAATAAAAGCTCTCTGTTCTTTGTACCGAGGCTGGGACTCCCCTGGTGAAATGGAAAAAGGGGGGAAGAGGAATTTTTCTGTTAGATTTCAATGTACAAATCTCTGAGAATTCCAAATTATTTTTTCCATGTATTGAAATGAATTGAAATAAAGTGTTGATATTTTCATCAACTTGTTGAATTGAACATGTTTGAAAAGAATTCCACAAACCTACACAGTTTGTTAAAACCTACCATGCATGCTAAATTATTCAAAGTAATTCCAAAAATTTTCAACTTTTCTAACGATTTTTAAATTGGGACACCTCCGTTGTATATTTTTTCATAAATCCATGTGTCACCTCGTCACAAAATCGCAATTTGAATCCTTTTCCCAATTAGAAACCTTTTTCCAATGTTTTTTTCATTCACCTCCGTTTTTCTGTGTACCCTTCTCTTAGTACCTCACATTCTTCTGTACCTATCCTTCAATCCTTCTTTTAGTTACTCACCATGGTTTTTCTGGGTATCCTTTATCTAGTGCCTCATCTTCTTTTCTTTGCATATCATTCGTTCATCCCTAAATTTTTCATTTCCTACATCCTCTTTCCACGTTCCCTAAATCTCCATATTTATATTTATTTAAATAGACAATGTAACAATGAATGCAAACATGCAACAGACCAGAGTCCAAAACTGCTCTCTTCACAAATTTTGATTAACCTATTTCATCCAAAACTTTTAGGTTAGTCCACACTGAAAATTTAGATTCACTAAAAAACCCCATTCGAAAAATTACCTGTTTCTTTTCACTTATAGGCTATTTATTTTAAAAGTTCATTCGAAAAAACACAAAAACAGAGAGCAAAATTCAAATTATAAAATTTTAACTGAAATTTTCGAGTCTGAAAAAATACTAACCGATTGTAAAAGTAAATGCGTATGTCTTTTATTGGTGGGGAGACCCACGGGTAGTTCCACCTCACCGCTTGAACCATTGAAAACATGGTGGACCTACAATTTTAGGTGGGTTCCGAACCACCAGGAAGTTATTTTACATAAGAGAACAGAGTCTTTATTGCTGGCCAATCCAATCGGTCACCCTTACAGAGAGGGCCCAGAAGAGCGTTGCTTATCTAATCTGAACAGATACATGATACGGCTCACGGCTATCGCTTCCCTTGTTAAGGTACCTATCCTTCTACCTTTTTTAGTGTACGTTTTATTAGTTATTCACCTTGGTTTTTCTGGGTATCCTTTATCTAGTGCCTCATCACCTTCTCTCTGAGTTTCCTTCTTTTTTATTTCCTTCTACATTCATCTTTGTTCCTCTTTTCCTAAATCACCATTTTCCATCTCTCTCCAACGTCATAACCGATTGTGATGTTATCTGATGCGTAATCTTTCCACCTTTATACGTTTTTTTACCTTCTCTCTGGCATATGGTTCAAAAACATGTTCTACTGAGCACACCGCAATACGGGAGCGAGGCGCCCTTCAATCTGGGAGTGAGACGCCCTTGAGACCGTTTCTTGTTGCAGGGGTAGGAGAATGGAACTGGAAGAAGCTCAATGCAGTTACTGAGATTGAATGTGGAAATGCTTTTATAAAGAGAAACTTGTTGAAAAGAAAGGCTCGGAAAAGAATTCTATCACAATAAGTGGCTGCTTTTCGGCTTACGATTGTTGAATGATGTTTTTATCATCGCTATCTCTCATATTTCATTATTCAGGCGTATTTTATTGGATGTTGATCTGAACACATTGTACAATAAGACTCTCGGCCGGTTGCACGAAAGCCAATTAAATAAGGAGTTTAATGTCAGTTAACTAACTATCATAAGTGTAACGGCTTTATTTCTGTTGCACAAAGATCCATTATTTATTATTCGTTAACCGAACGGGCACAATCTTGCAACACTGTAATTTGATCAACAGATGATTCTGAAGTTGAGAAAAAGATGAATTAGAATTTTTTTTTTTTTTTGAGGATGAAGCCCACATAGGTCTGAGACCTGTGCGTGGGTAATGAGTTGGATGAAGGTGATTTATGAGATGGACCTACAGTTTTGGGTGGGTTCCGAACCACCGGGAAGTGATTTTCAGCAGAGAATAGTGTCTTTTTTGCTGGCCAATCTAATCGGTCACCGTTACAAACACGACCTACGAGAACGCAGCTTATCTATCTGATTGAACAGATACCTGCTACGGCTCGCGGCTATCACTTCATTGTGAATTATTTGAATCATTATTCAACTATCTCAATATTATTATATTCTTAATAGATTTTATTCATTTTGAAAGGTTTTAACACCTACGACCTAATTTGCAGTTCTGTGTTCTGGTACAATAAACATGACATATAAAATGTTACTTAACGGGAGTTTGAGAAATTTAACTCTCAGTGAACGGGTGGTCAAGTAGTATCTCTTACGCCGGTTAGCTTAATCGGAGTTATCGCTTGATTGCTTTGTGCAACTAAATTTTCTCCATTTAATTTTCGTAGAATGACGTCATTCTACGGGGATTAAATTTAATTGGCTTTTGTGCAACCGGCCATTCATGTATAACTGTGCTATGTGCCTTCGAAGATGAATAAAAAAACCGCAGCAGTTATTAAAAACTATTCTTTCCTACACTGAATGTATTTTAAATGGTTATTATCAATGATATTAATTCAATAATTTTCATTTTTCAATTGTATTTCTGTTGCAGATTCTGACAAAATGGAGGTGACCGGCAAGTCAGATCCTACCAGGCACCGGTTAATTCATAGGGCGAAAATGAAGAGTTTTCGCATTTCTGTGGTGATTGTGACCACTTTCATTGTCTGGTGGACGCCTTATTACAGTATGATGATCATATTCGTCTTCCTCAATCCAGATAAACACGTTAGTAAATGCATATTTTAAAATTTGGCTGAAACCGAAAATTAATACTACTAGTAGTTCCGTAAACAGTAGACCTCACACCCAAGCATAAGGGTGCTTGCACAGAGGAACATGCTCGATGTACTCAATGATAATCACTATCGCAAAATTAAACAGTCATCAGTCCTAACCCTTGATTCAATTCGCGTAGTCTATTTCATGTCTGTTTCTCACAAAAAGTCACTCGGTATCACATAAACAAAATTATGTTTTGTATTTGCGAGACAGCTCAAATTAGATTTCAGATGTCTGATGAATGTGTTTATAAAACAATATTAATTAAATTTGTATATCATTTACATATTAATCACTATACTTAATTGAAATATTAGGAATGATTTATTCCTTTCAAACAAATATGTTATTTTTATGGATGATAATTTTATTCATATGGATAAGGCTCAGACAGACAGGCAGATGCAAAACGGTCGACTTGAAACAGAGACCTCTCTTCGTTCGGTCAGTCACATCCATTAATATTATATTTTAAGTGAATTCAACGACTTGCAGTCAAATTTTTATTAAAATAAGTAGTATTTCACTTACTTCTGTAGGCCGAACGTTTTCGAGTTGTTAAAACCCATCTTCAAGGGTTAATATTAACAACGCAGTTCGTCATGGAACAAGAAATCCAGAATATTATATTTTACTTGCATGGAAGTATAAATATAGGTATAAGTGAATATAAGTAAAAATATACAGGCTGATAATTATAAACTTTTCCCAGCAAAAGGCACGGGCGAAAACAAACAAAAAACAATCGGCACGGGTGAAAACAAAAAAAAACATTCCTGTAAAATCTATTTGTTTTTTTAGATCCTTCTTCTTTTAAACTGTTAAAATTTAAGTAAACTGATGCCTGGTTTCTCAGTCATTCAGTAATAGCCCACAGACAATAGCGACCCTAAGGCTTGTTTCACACACACCCGGCAGTCAGGTAACCGGTGACGTTTACCCGGCATAATCACATTTTATTATATGATTTTAAATATCGGGTAATTGTGAAGCACTCCATATTATACAATGTCCCTAACATTGGCCGGTAACCTCCCAGGCTCCCATGAACTTAACCAATGTGTAAACACAGGGGTTACGAGAATTTTTTCTCAGAAGTGTTTAACAGAAAAATGAATAAGATTGGCATTTTGTTCATCAAGTCAGAGGTTCTTAGCTTTTATATAGATTACTTTACTATATAACAGAAAAAATCCTTGTTTTTTAAATTATCATGTGGAGTATCATTTTATTAATATGATGGTGTTATTTTGAAAATAAAAAAATTCGTTCGTTTTCAGCTGAGCGAGGAACTGCAGAAGGCCATCTTCTTTTTTGGCATGTCCAACAGTCTTGTCAATCCCATTATCTACGGTGCCTTTCACCTTTGGAGGCCAGGGAAGAAGAAGAAAAAAGGGAGCCAAAGGTAGGTTTTTAAACAAAAATAGAAATTAATTTTTAAAAAAGTAGGGTAACGAAAAATCCAACCAAGGAATTTAAGTTCAAAGACAGTACGCCAAAAGCATGAATCAACTGAGGTGATTTCTGGAAATATTCAATCAGACATTAGTCTATTATTTTGGAAATACTGTATTAGTTTTATTATATTCAAAATACGGTAGTTCATTAATGTTTTATAAATCAAGCACTAAATGATTTTTTTTAAATCAGTTAAAATAAATAAATGGATTTGAATGACTTTTACAATAATAATCATGTGGAAAATTTTGGAATTTTGATTGAGAAGCCATGAAGAAATTAGATTTCAAGCAGTTTCAAAAATGCGTGGATTTGTAGAATAAATTATTTAAGAGTAGAGCACAACCGGGAAGATGACGTGGAAAAAGTCTCGTAAATGAAAGGGAATAATCATTTTCTTATAAAAACAACAGCATTGTCGTGAATTATTCAAAAAAGTTCAATAGGTTATTGCTGAAGTATGTTATGAAGTTTCACTACTAGGTACATAATGTTCAATCTAACTTTCTAAGGGCTTCATCAATTGAGATTCATTCAAAATTTGCTTTTCAAAGAAGTCCAATTTCCAGGGATAATCAACAACTACTTTTTTAGAGGGCTGAAAGCGGCAAAGCAGCGCCATGAGAAAAAAGGAAATTTGACTTTGGAGTTCAGCAGTGTATGCACACGATACATAGCTTAGCCTTTGTAGTTTTTGGCTCAAAGTAAGGATTTCATTTATAGGCTAGGTTGACAATGTACTCATTTTTATCCTCCTCTGAAAAATATTTCATTTTCTCTGGATGATACTACGAAACATACAGAGGAGTTTATTCAAAAAACTAACATATAGATATATAGAAACATATAGATAGAGAATCCCGACTCTTAAAATTGCTACTAAATATAATTTTATTCCTAATTATGATACCCCACTATAATAATATGTGTCGGGGCTCATTCTTTATAGCTAAGCAATTACTCTTTCACTGCTCCCTGATAAGAGTTGCTTCCCTACATTTTGAAACAGAGTTGAAACGATGATAGTAAACAAGATAATAATAAAATACAGCAATATAATATTGTAATAAGTACATAAACTCTGGCTGAGAAATAGGTATATTTGATGGAAGTAGGAATTACGATATTGAGGTCTTCCAATTAAAAATCCTCTAGCCTCTACCTCTACATCAAAAACTTTACAAAAAAGACTACTTGGTTTAATAAAGAACCAGTGTATCATGGAAATGAATTGACAAATGTTCAGAAAGGGAAAGGAAATCCAGGAGTAAGGGAAGATATAAATAGTAATAGATTAGAGCTCATCAGTTGTAAGAGCATTTTTTTTTTTTTGGAAGGATGAAGCCCACATAGGTCTGAGACCTGTGCGTGGGTAATGAGTTGAATGATGGTGATTGGTGAGTTAGACCAGGTGGGTTCTGAATGAAAAATAATTTTAGATGGAATTCATCCAAGCTAAATATCACTGAACTTATTGGTTGTAAGAACATTGTAATCAACAATAATAGTATAAAGTGGAAATTCATTTGTTGTACATGAAGGCAGTTTTAAATACAAAACAAAAAACGACTATTTTAAAAGCAGCTATTCCAAGTCACCTAGCAAACACGAGCTCTCATAAATAGTTCTTGGTTCCACAGTTGTGTCATTCTAGGAGTTTGTAACAGTTTTATTATATGTGACTGAAATGTTTTCCACGACAAAATACTTGATGAACAATCTATTATCAAAAATGACAATTAAATATATGATTTTCACTAACTTTTACTAGAGATACTGGAGGGATGCATTTCACTCCTAAAGAGAAGCTTCGTCTCGAAGACAAAGCTTCTCTTTAGAAGTGAAATGCATCCCTCCATTATCTCCAGTATAAGTGAGTGAAAATCATATATTTAATTGAAATACAGTATGGATTGCTAAAATACAGTATGAAATGCATTACAGTAATACAGAAATACAGGATTGAAATACAATATGGATTGCTGTAAATATCATTCTAGAGAAAGACTTTATAATAATGGTGTTATTGATGTCGAAATATGCAACTAATTTGTACGAGGAAAGGTTCTATAACAAATAAAATGATTATTTATTTATTTTATATTTGCCTGAATAATAATTGGATTGCGAATATGGCAAAACAGCCTAACCAGCTATTGTGTTTCACTTCTAGTCATAAAGTTGCCGAGTTGTGCAAGTTTAAAAGTGACCCATTATTCTTATCTGTTACATCATTAAGGAAATTCTATAAAATACACTTATCAAAAAATATTTTTATCTGATCATGTTTGATTTTTCGACCAGTGTTTTCCAATTTTTGGGGATTTTTGAAATTTTGAATGGCTGTAACTCGTAAACAGATTGGAATAAAAATCTAATATTATGGATATTTGTTAGCCTCACTATGAGTTCACACTTACTATGAGTTTACCAAATTTCATCAAAATCTGAGATGGTGAACGAAAAAAGTGTGTTGATTTGACGTGGAATGATCCTTAGGCCTCAGGGACGTTCCTCCAGTACGTTCCTTCAGTGCTTCTTGACTCGAGATAGACTTGAAATGCATTCTTGAGGCATTTCAAGAGTGCCTCTAATAAAATGCCTCTATTTTAAATGTATTTCAAGGTCCCTCGAGTCAAGAGACTCTGAAGGATTCATAAATACGGGCCTAAATCAATTTATTATTTTGTTGTGTTTCAGGGAAGGTTCATCAGTGAACACGCGCATGTCCGTACATCGCAACCATCGCCAAGAGGAGACCTCTTTGGTGCTGATCGAAGCCGAAAGGCCGTGTCCGACGTCACGCGGTCATTTCACGTAGCATACGTGACGTACGGCCCCACATCACGTTATGCGACACAATTTAGTCACGTGACTTCGCCTGAAGAGCACGCTACGCGTCACACGCACTCACAAGCGCGTCGAATTTGCGCCAGAAATCACGCAGTTTGACAAAGCTACTTCAAAGTGTATGAAAGGCATTGATACCAGCATGTGAACAAATATCTGTCAAAAAATTACCGAGCTAGACAAAGCTACTTCCAAGTGTATGACAGGCATTAATACCAGCATTTGATCAAATATCTGCCAAAAATTACCGAACTTGACAAAGCTACTCGTTTTCAAGCTGTGACAGGCATTGAAACCAGCATTTATGCTCAAATTTATTAGCATTTGCTCGGGTATCTGAGCACTTATTTAGATTTTTAAATATTGCCAAAGTTCCCTAGCATTTGCTCAATTTTGTGAGCACTGCTTATGTGTTTGACAAAATTGAAATCACTAAACTTGACAAAGCTACTTATTTCTAAGTGTTTAACAGGCATTGATACTAGCATATACGTTCAAATTTATCAACATTTGCTTAATTTTGTAAGCATTTACTTGGGTTTCTGAGCACTTACTCAGATTTCTAAATATTTCCTGAGTTTTCTCAAATTTAAAAGCATTTGCTCTATTACTCGGGTGTCTAAATGCTTACTCGGATTTCTAAAGCTCAAATTTATCAACATTTGCTTATTTTTGTAGGCATTTGCTCGGATGTCTGAGCACTTACTCAGATTTCTAAATATTTTCTGAGAATTCACTCAATTTTGTGAGGACTTTTTCAGTCTTAACAGCAAGAATTTACTCACAGAAAGTCCTCAGTTTTCTAGACATTTTCCCAATTGCATGAGCACTGTTTCAGTATTATTTTGTCAAAACTACTAAATTAAAAGTGTATGATAGACATTGATACCAGCATTTGTTCGAGTTATCAGTTTTTTGCTCAATTTTGTGATTGCTAAGCATTTGTTCCGCTTTCTCAGCATTTACTGAATTTCGTGAGCTCTTTTTCTGTATTTGAATAAATTACTCGCTTCCAATTTTATGAAAGGACAGGCATTAAAACCAGCATTTGCCAATTTTTTAACACCCTTTGCTCAATTTTTCAAGCGTTTGATTGGAGTGTTTGAGCACATGCTCAGATTCCTTAGCATTTTCTGGTATTTAGTACTTTTTCAAACCTACTCACTTCAAGTGTACGACAGGCATTGATACCAGTATTTGCTCCTATCAGAAGGAGCCTCAGTGGTAGAGAGAACCAAGAGTCCTAACTCCGCCCTTAAAAAAGGCAGTTATTCAATCAATCAAAAACTAGCACCAAAACGCCGAAAACCAAAATTTGACATGTATATCAAAATGAATTCTTCTAATACTTAATAGGCCTAATAATTGATGTAATAATACCGTACATTTTGAATTTTAATTTGGAAGAATGTGGGGGGGGGGCAAGATGCCAAACAAAAAAAAAATTATCAACGATGTTGATCACAGAATAACAATAAAAAGAAAGTAATGATGTCAAACTATGATATTTCTATATTATAAATGTTGTTCTGAGTACGGTATAATTTCTTTCAAGCTCAAGAGTGATGTTGGAGCACATTGGCAGTTCTTTAAAAATAGTTTTGATTCTTCTTCTTGTTCATCAGATCTCATAATATATTATGCTTTAATATTTTTTGTTTTCTTTTCAATTCGACGATTTAAAATAATTTGAGAAAAGATATCAACACCATCAAAAATTGGGTAATTGTGAATGAAAGTGGATAATTTTTTTCTAATACAATTTCAACAATACAATAATATTTCCATAGGTTACAAAACCTGTTTTGTTGGGAAATGAATATTAGAAAAAAAATAAACAAACTAGATGAAGAAAAAAGCTAAGAGAAAGAATTAAAATTTAAAAAAAATTACAAGCTTTCATTGGGCTAAGCATTAGCCTTTACAATGTCCAATGTTTTGATTTTCAAATGTAAACAATACCATCACCAGCGACAGCACTAGCTGTACAATGTTTTCATTTTCACTAGCCAAAACAAGCCTGTAGTGGAAATCTGTTTTTTCATTACAATTATTTTTAAATTTGACCCCCAAACATCAAAATGAATAGCGTTCTCACTTGGACTATGAGGAAGCTATACATCAAGTTTCATGAGTCTAGAATCTTTCTTTCAAGTGCTAGAGCACAGACAGACAGACGGATTCAATAAGGCCCTGTCGGGACCTTAATAAATATTGAGAATCTAATATCAAAACTGAAAATGTATTTCTATTTAAACTATGATATTTACTAACGTGTACTGGATGTTCTGGAGGGATGCATTTCACTTCTGAAGAGAAGCTTCATCAGCCTGCCGCCAGGGGTCATGTTTTATTGAGGTTAGGACGAGTTGAGTGGCCATTATGTAATTGAAAATTGCGTTGGATTTGAATTGTGTTTGGTCATAGAGAATTAACTTTATTCTATCAAGCGGTGTTATGTTATTAATTTTTATTCAAATTATAAAACTTTAATTTAATTTTTATTAATTTTTTTAAATTTTCATTCAAATTATTATTTAGAGAAAAATAATAACCAACAAATTCCAGTTTACACTCTAATGACTTGAATTAAAAATATTTGTTGATGATAGAAAAGCTGTATTTGAATTGAATTGGTTTTTGGTTTAAATCAATTTTTTATTTTATTTTTAATTTATTATTTATTTATTTAATAACAAGACTGACACTGTATTTCTATTTAAATTATGACTTTTACTCACTTATACTGGAAATACTGAAGGGATGCATTTCACTTTTAAAGAGGAGCTTCATCAGCCTGCCGCCAGGAGTCATGCTTAATTTGTTCAAGAGGGTGAGCGGCCATTATGCAATTGAAAATTGCGTTGGATATGAATTGTGTTTGGTCATGGAGTAAGCTGGTTCTGTCTTGTTTATGGTGTTTGAATATTCCATTTTGTTCCAGTGCATTTAGTCTGTGGCTTTTTTGAAATGTGTGCAGAATATCCAAGTCAATTTGGATGGTTTTATGTGAATGTCCATTGTAGATTAAGTGATCTGCAAATGTTAAGTCAGTGCTGTAATGTAGTGCTTTGGTGTGTTCTTTGTGTCTCGTATTCAATGAGTAAAAATCATAACTTAACTAGAATTGCAGTGTCAGTTTTGATATTAGATTGTTCATCAAGTATTTCGTCATGGAAAACATCACAAACATTTACAATTCGAAATTAATTTCCATCTACACCCTTCCCCTTTTTCTGAATTTTCCATTTTTGTAAATTTCTTATCAAATGCAAATGACTTTATCACCTCTCAGATGCCTAACCCCGTTTTTTTTTTTTTTTTTTTTTTTTTTTGCTGATTAAGCTCTCTACCTAATGGCGATCGTTACAAGTTGAAAGAGACTGTTCTATTAATCAACAAGTGCGAGTCAGAGTTTCTTTGTTGCACCCCCACACCCATTGTCTGAGCACTAACTCGTAATAATTATTCATCAGAATGGGGTGCTTGACTGCATAATCATACCCTGAATACTTCATTTGCTGTCAGAGCTTCTTGCTGCGACCGTTTCTAACTGGAACTGACACTAAGCTGGAACGCCTCTGTATTGAAATTAACATAAAGTTGCGAACTACGAACGCCTACAACACCCACAAAATTTCTTGTTTTGCAGTCTTGTCTCTTTTATAGACAACGAACTAAAAATATACATATTTTTTTGTAGCGCCTTGGAGACTCCAAGGTTGAAGACTCCCGGTTGAGGAGTATAAGACAGATCAATAAATTATGTTTAAGACAATCTTATACACTAGATACCATAGTTACTATATATCAATTGGTTGAGGTGAAACTTAATTTTGATGTGAAAGGAACTCTTGTATTCTACCGTATAAAAAGCTTTCTCAAGTAAATATTTTTATATTTTTAAGACTCTGCGGTTTTGTAGAAGTTTCTACCATATGGTGAATCATTGTATTTTAATGCTGTGAATTTTCTGCACAAACTTTAAAATGCTTGCAGTATGACTTGTAAAAATTGATTAAATAATAATAAATAATTATTATAAATAATAAATAATTGATTAATTGATAATGCTTTGAACAAAGTAAACTGAACATTAATCTCTTTGATCACATAATGGATCGTTTTTAATAAACGACCAATTATGTGAAATAAATTATTTATTTTAATAACAAGGTGTTTCAAAATTACAGAAAAATAGAAAGTAATAAGAAAACTAAACAATTATGGCCAGAAAAAGTGATTCAAACTCCAAAGATGCTTATAAATGTAAATTTTAGTTTGTTTCCCTATCTTCTAGAATCTTTTAGTTAATCTAAAATAATATATGACTGTTAGTTATGTAAAAAAGTAGTTGATTTTATTTTTATTTTTTCAAATGTTTCTACTGTATATATGGCTATTTGAAAATTTAATGTAATTTATCATATAAAAAGTAAATCATTCTATCATCTTAATCATTTTTTATTATTTTGAAAGTTTTTCAAATGTTTGTGGAAGACTGCATCACGTACGGTAATTACCGCAAACATGATAAAATGAATGAAAGCTGAATAGAATCTTTTGAAGTAAGACTGTTCAGTAAAAAGATGTACGGTAATGTTCAACTTTACTTATCTTGTAAATTCTATTGTAGAGAATTGTGAATGAATATAATTATAAGTAGGCCTATCTTGAAACTACTGAATAATAAAAAAGTAGAAAAAGATTATTATAGCTTGTAAATAATGCAAAATTCATTCCAAACACTTAATTTCAACTTGCTTTTTCCTAGTATGTGTATTTTGTGAAAAAAATGTCTTTCAACTTGCTTTTTCCTAGTAGTCTACAAGTATTTCGTGAAACAAATGTAAGATATTTTAGTATGAACTTTGTTAAACAAATGTAAGAAGTATGTATTTCATTAAACAAATGTAAGATATTAGTATGTATTTCATTAAACAAATGTAAGATATTAGTATGTATTTCATTAAACAAATGTAAGATATTAGTATATGTATTTTGTTAAACAATTGTAAAACATTCAGTTTTAGGATTATATGTTAGATTTTTGAATATTGTAATATATTGATGAATGTTACTTGTGTGTACAGATTAATTTTAAAACGATAATAGTTTAGTACCTATATTCACGAAATTGATGTTTTAAAAGGGAATGTGATTGTTCACAATTATAATGTAATTGTAAATATGTTTAAAAGAAATGTAAATTTACTTGAAATTACATTCTTCTTCTTGTTGAATAGTATTGAATAAATATTTTCCATCTTGTTATTGTATAATTTTTTGTTGTACCGTACACCTTATAAAGTAAAAATTTGATATCAAGCTTCCTTTCAATTGAAGGAATTGGGGCAAATTTGTTTAAATGATATGTTATGTACCCATTCATTTATCTATTACCCAATATTCAGTAGCTAATTATAGTGAAAAATTAATGAAATAAATACTAATAGGAGGGATTTTTTGACCGATTAAAAAGAGTTTGATAAAAACGTTCTCGAATTAAAAGTTTTTAAATTAGAACTCAACAGCAGTTCACCACAAAATTATTTCAAGTTCTGCAGTAAACTATTTTGTATTTTGTTATTTTTTTTAATATATTTTTTCGTAGGATGAAGTCCACATAGGTCTGAGACCTGTGCGTGGTAATGAATTGGATGATTGTGATTGACGAGTAAGACCTAAAGTTTTAGGTGGGTTCCGTACCACCGGGAAGTGATTTTACAGCAGAGAACAGAGTCTTTTTTGCTGGCCAATGCAATTGGTCACCCTTACAAAGATCGCCCAGGAGTTTCGTAGCTTATCTCTGATTGAACAGATACCTGCTACGGCGGCAGCTATCACTTCCCTCAAGTGATACAGCAATTTTATCAAGCTTATCCTTGTGTAAGTTAGTTCGGACATAATTTTCATTCTAGAAATTCCGCAAAGAGAACAGAGAAAACAGGAAAGTCTGCATTGATAGAAGCAAAATTAAATTGCAATAATTAATACTGAATTATTGGTTGGAAAATGCCTTGAACAAAGTAAACTGAACATCTCTCATTGATCACATAATTGGTAGTTATTTCCATAAGGTGTTTCAAAATTACCATAACCATAAATTAACCATAATTTCCGCGCTGAAGGTCGTCTGACAAATGATTTTAATGAAAAATTAATTCTAAGAAATTAGTAGAGAATTACTAAGAAATTAGAACGGTAAGTGATAGCCGCGAGCCGTAGCAGGTATCTGTTCAATCAGATAGAGATAAGCTGCGTTCTCGTAGGTCCTGTTTGTAACGGTGACCGATTAGATTGGTCAGCAAAAAAGACACTGTTCTCTGCTGTAAAATCACTTCCCGGTGGTTCGGAACCCACCTAAAACTGTAGGTCCAACTCATCAATCACCATCATCCCACGCACAGGTCTCAGACCTATGTGGGCTTCATCCTCAAAAAAAATCTATTTATTAAAAAACACTATCAAGGAAAGATACAACAGGCACAGCACTACTGCTTTATTTTACAAATTTTCACCTAAAAAATACAAATTTTGATAGTTATGAAGTATTAGATAGATGCTCCACTGTGCAAGCACCCTAATGAACCACAATGCATCTTCCGAATTCCCATATTATCTTCTGCAGTCGTACAATAGGGATGGGTATCGATTAGTCGATTAATCGGAATAATCGATGTTTTGCTGAAATAATCGATTATTTTTTAATCGATGTTTAAGAGCTTCGATTAATCACAGCACCGATTATTTCATAACGATTAATCGATTGATGGCATTTTTCTCATTATTCAATATTACAAGATTTAGGGACATAAATATGTAAATAATTATTGTTTCAAACATATTTCAAGATTAATTTCTGATATTAATGACAGAGCTTTTCCTTTATTTTACGTTTTCCGCTTTTTCTTAGTTCCTTGCCATCCTTCACAAGCCCTGTCTAATATAACCTCCAAGTAATAGGGTGGTCAACCTGCTGACAGTTGTTGACAGGCTTGAAATAATTTGCTTTTTTCGATAAACATGAGCAATAACCTGGAACCATCATTGTTTCTTGTTTTTCGCCAAGATGCCTCCAAAAAGTGTTGTTTGGGACGCTATTTGGTATTATTTTGGCCTGTTTTTGCTATTTTCAAAGACTGAATTAATCGATGTTTGAACACCGATTAATCGATGTTTTCAGTACCGATTAATCGGTGTATCGATTACTCCCTTACAAAAAATAATCGATGTTAATAATCGATGTTTTGTAGTTCGATACCCATCCCTATCGTACAAGAAACAAGGACTGGAGGAAATAGAAGGAAGCATGGGTAGATAGGCCTACAGAATAATGGGTACGATTTTGCCAGACCTGTTGTGCGCTTATTACTGATAATTACTCAAGCAAGCAAATAACGAGCAATTACTGGCCACAATGATGGAGGAAAATCTGCATTCCGAGAGATCCATCTCTCTTTTCTCACTCACTCCCTCTCGCAACCTCACTCACCCCTCCCACACTCTCTCTCTCTCTAGCACGGCCTTTCCTTCCACTGTGCGAACATCATATTGACGTTGTAACACTGCAGCACTAAGACAACAGATAATTGCACTGCACGTGAGCTTTGAGGAATTTAACGGTATCCTTAGTAAGGAAATAATTGTGTCTAGGTTCAATTTGTATCAGCAAATCCCAAAACTTCTGTCAGGTACATGAGCAGGTTCAGGGAAAGAGCCTTGCAGAGGCGGTTCCTGTTAAGGTTGCAAGGTTGTACAACCCCCAATAAGGGTCTGGCCCCCAATCAGACAAAGAAAATAAACTTTCAAATATCGAAAATCTCAATTGATTTGATGGGAAATATTTCCCAAATCCAACAAAAATCTTGAAGCAGGAACAGAAACTCCAACATTACATTTTGAAGCAGCGCGGTACGGCTGGGTTGCAGAAAGACCACAACCTCCTATGACGCGACTAGTTATATGGGGAAATAACATAGCATAGTTATTAACGGCTGTACAAGTTGCTAGGTAAGTTAACGGCAATAAGCGCTTGAGGAACGCTTCTTTCCGGCAACCAACGCCAGAGCGCGCTGACAGAGCCCTTAGTATCGAGACTACCATGGTGACACGATACGAGTATGGTACGATACGAGATAGCCGCTAGTATCGTAGTATCGCAACGACTAGTCGCTGTTGATGTGAAATTTTTCAAGCTTATTGTAAACATCATGAATTCGATTTCAAGTTTAGAGGATATTCTATTTAATTTGCGTCCAAAACAGGAAAAAAAATTAAAAGACTGGTTAGGCCAGATCTTGAAATTTTTCACAGCCTGTTAAATCAAATTCACGTTAGTTCAGGCGGCGATTCAAAAGGGACAGTTACAATAAGATCAGTTGGCTTCCAGGCTGTGATACAAAAGTTGCACTTATTGTTTACCATGAGTTCTGTTCAATGGAGAAGATCCTTGGTCGAAAAGTGGAGTCAACAATTTGAACCATTAAGAATGGAAAACATGAAGCTTCCAGTTCCCATATTTCAAATAGTCTTAAGCTTGCATCATTAGGGAAGAATAATATAGCTCAACAATTGAACAGTGCTTACAAGAGAAACATTGATTGACATAATGAACAAGTGAAACAGAACCGCTATGTGGTATTGAACATTACAATCAATTGCATTCGTTTCTGTGGTGTATTTGAGTTGATGAAAGTAAAATTCTTCAAACAACCCAGGTATTTTTAAGGGGCTAATAAATTTCAGTATTGAGCTAGATGTGATGTAGTGTTTATATATCAGTTAGAGAAAACAATAGTTTTCAAAGGAACCTCAAAGACGATTAAAAATGAACTTTTATAACTTTACAAGTAATGTTGCATGTTCGTCATGAAAAAATTTCTACTGAAATGAATGAGGCTAACTATAAATACTTGGCTGTTATAGCTGATGAAACAATCGATGTATCAAAATAATCAATTCCAACAGGCAATTGTCTACAGGTCCATAAATATTTAATAATAGGCCTATTGAAAGATTTTGGACATTTTTAAATCCACCAAGCTATGATACTGCCGGTTTGTCTGCTTGCATTATTGAACAATTAAAAATGTATGAATTGCATGAATGTTGAGAGATGTTTCTCAACCCTCAAAAGAATAGACATGTTTGCAAAACACAATGACTGAAGAGAGACTATCTGCTTTGGCAATGGTCTCCATTGAACAAGACCTGACAATGGAGATTCCTGATTTCAAACAGAAAGAGATAGACGATTTTGCCAAGCTAAAGGAGAGGAGGATTGATTTTCTTTCCCAATAAGGTAGAACTATTAATTTGTAATATTATTAAATGCAACAAATTGTTATTATTTGATTTTAGAATCAATTTTATATTCAAGTTCAATTCTTCTTAGAGTCAGTCATGCTAAGAGACAAGCAAAAACTTAGATCTCAAGATCCATGCATAAAAATCATAGCGATTTTATGACCCCCCCCCCCCTTCGTAATGGTAACGGGTGTTTTTTTTAGAGGTGGAGAACTTTAAGTTGGCAACACTGTTTCCTGTGTCAGCTGATTTTACAGTTTCCGGTTGTTTTGCGGTTAGTTTGATTTGGCAATTATTAATTGTTAGTTTGGTTTGGCATCATGAATAGACTTATGCCTCAGCAACGTTTGCAAATTGTTCAAATTTATTTTGAAAAAAAAGTTCAATTCGAGAAACTCATCGGGCATTACGTGAATTTTATGGTGCTCATAATCGTCCGTCAGAACGATTAATTCGGGAAACTATGGATCGGTTTCGCAAAACGTTTACCCTAAACGATAATACGCAACCGGTAAGACGTCGTACAGTGCGTACACAACAAGCGATTGATGCTGTGCAGCGTAGTGTTGACGATAATCCAAATGTGTCAGTTCGTCATCGAGCTCAACAAGTAAACATGTGTCCATCAACACTATGGAAAATGTTACATACAGATCTTGGTTTACATGCTTATAAGCTTCAACTTGCACGGGAATTGAAGCCACACGATCATCATTCACGCCGTACATTTGGTGAGTGGGCTGAAGGAAACATTGCTATTGATCCTCAATTTCATTTGAAAATTTTTTCAGTGATGAAGCACACTTTTGGTTAAATGGCTATGTGAATAAACATAATTGCCGCATTTGGAGCAATAGTAATCCACATGCCATTATTGAAACACCATTACATCCATAAAAAGTGACCATTTGGTGTGCTCTATGGGTTGGTGGAATTATTGGTCCGTATGTCTTTAAAAATGTCCATGGTCAGAACGTTACAGTCAACGGTGAGCGATACAGAGACATGATTACTAACTTTTTCGTGCCTCAATTGGACGGCATTAATGTTGCAGACATGTGGTTTCAGCATGTGGTTCATGCCACACAGCATGTGACACAATTCATTTACTGAAACAAACATTTGGCAAGCGATTAATTTCACGAAATGGACCTGTTAACTGGCCACCTCGTTCATGCGATTTGACGCCTTTAGATTATTTTCTCTGGGGATATGTAAAGTCGCATGTGTACGCCGACAAACCAGAAACAATTGAGCACTTGGAAGCCAACATTCGCCGCATTATCGCCGACATACAGCCTGATTTACTGCAAAGAGTGTGTGCAAATTGGACCTCCAGATTACGCGCCAGCCGAGGTGGCCACATGCCTGATATCATATTTGAACATTAATGCCATAAAATTTACTTTAAAATAAAACCAATTTATTGAATATTGAAAACATTTTTATGTATTTTTTTTCAACTTAAACTTCGCCTCTAAAAAAAACACCCTTTATTTCCTAAGATAGGTTATGATTTTTTATTGATGCCTGCAACCTCCAAACCAAATTTTCACCAGCCGCCACTGGAGCCTTGTAGTTGGGTTTCTCAATATTTACATTATATTGTATTATTTTATTCTATTATGGTTAATGTAGTATCTATTATTGCTTTTGTTTCCTATACTGTTTTGTATATAATTGAGGAAAATATATTGAATTGGTCAGGGTCAGGCACCCGAGATAAAAAATATTGTTCTTGATATTTAATATCGGAGGGGGGGGGGGGGTTGAATGTTTGAGGGAATGATGCGTATCTTGAAGATCGAAAATGATGCTGGGGGAGGGGGGTGATTAGCGACGCGTTTATGCTGTGAAGCAGTCACCTTCATCATTAGCCGATACATTTTTCAATCATAAGCTATTGCACAAATCAATAACAATGACGAAGTGTTCCTTTAGTCAGTATTTATAATTATGCACTTTCAGTAACTGAATCTGAATTTCGAGCTTACAACTGTAATTTTTAAGATAGGTGGTAGTTTTGTACTGGGGAAACGCCTTTGTCACCACTCACTCAAGAACGACTTGTAACACCCCATCCCATGGCTCATTTCTCTCAGCTCATTGAAACGATCCAAACTCATATGATGTCTAATTTAGATTATAATTAGACAAGTGTGATACAGGCCTTTCCTAGACTGTATTTGGAAAATGACGATTTTCCATTAAGAGTAGTCCTAACTCGATATCTAATGAAGAGAAAAATGCAACATTGGTCTCAAGTTATGTAGGTAACATCTTTCTCTTCCACATCCTTGACATCAATTTCTAAAAAAAAATCTTTTCAAATTGAGCTAAACCATATTATAAGTATAGTCAAATTTTCATCATTTTTTAATTTCTCTGATTTTCCCATCTTTAAAGCCAATCTGTTTGTCAGGCAAGAAATTAATTAGAATGATAGATGTGTGATTCGCGTTTTCAGACGTTTTTTTAGAAATACCAAAAAGAATTTATAATAGCTGATAACTTCACAATGTAAAATTAAATAAAAATAAGTTTTTCTTAGATTAGGCAGAACATGTTTTCTAAGATATTCTTTCTTATTACTTTTAAATTGTTCTGCAAATCAGGCGAAAGAGAAAATACAGTATCAACTACTCAACTCGCAAATAGTCATGGATCATCAAATTCTAATTTATAAACTGTGTACTATTTAGAAATTAAAGTAAACAAAAAATACCAGTATTACTAATAATAATAATAATAATAATATAGTATTTGTTCTATTTCAGTTCTAGTTATTAGGTACTAATATAATAATATACTAATATAGAGTACCGTATGTATTCTCAGTTCGCTAAAGATGGGACCCAGGTCTTGAAACGCGTCCGATACTAATCACAAAAGTAAATATGTTGTAAATGCAAGATTATAATTGTCAATATCATTAATAATCATAAACAGTTCATGTAGGATGAAAAAATAACTATAACCATTGAAAAAATATTATAAACGCGATTGTTTTCAATTTTAGCTCCAAACCAAAACCAAAAATCATAAAAATAGCTTGACTTTATTGAACGAGCGAAGCGAGTTCTTCCTTTTGACTTGAGACTCGAGGCGTTGTGTGTTTGTATGTTCCACAATAACTTTCGAACGCCTTTATCAATCAACTTCAAATTTGAAACACAGATTCTTGGTATCTTTCGACAGGTCAAGTTCGTTGGCCAATAAAATTAACAGACTCCTTCATCCTTTTAGAGGCGAAACAAAAGGATAGATTCTCAGCCCTTCATTAATATATCTATATATCACTATACATAGAAAATAGTTGTTTTGATCATATGGAACTCGCAATAGATTTCAAAATATATTTTGAGTTATCAGCTGTAGGTGAATAAATGCGATCAGGCTTTTTATAGAATCTCTATCAGCTGATATACTAATTTCATTTCCCTGATAAAATATGGATGAATAACAGCTGTTTTTTTATCTGGTAAATATATCTACTCTATAGATACACTAATTTCATTGCCCTGATATACAGGTCAATGAGCACGGTAGGTCTTTTTTGTGGAAAATAAATCTGTGTATCAGAGCAACGATGAACTTGAACTTCAAGTGATAAGATGTCTTGTGAATTTTATGTAAATCAGTGTATCTTCTAAACAGTCGTTTTTCGTTACCACCTTCCCCTACGATAAGCTTCCCAAATGAGTTTCCCTTTCCAAAATTAGTTGTTTGCAAGCGAGTTCTCCGTTGAGCTCACTAGTATATTATATTGCCTAAATTTCTGAAATAAAATCTGTAGGATTAAAGTTATCTAGCTTGTTTATGAGATTGCTCAAATTTGAGCAATCAAACCTGACTTGTTCTAGTGCAAACTTCAAAGTTCAGGATTAGAAGTTTCTAAACTATATTAATAGTACAAACGAAGGCTAATGATGATGGGGGGGAACGTCGCTTCATAAACTTCAAGTACTCGTTTCTAAGAATCGTGCACTGATTTTGCTGTTGCGATAGAATTAGTAAATTTGTCCGAACTAAATCCGAAAGTCAAGGTACGAAGTTTCATCTGGACCAGTCTAACTATGAACTAGGAAAGAACTGGACTATTTTCACCAGATAAACTAGAAAAAAAGTAAAATTGAAAGATAAAATAAGCAAATTCGTCGGGACTAAATCCAAAAGTCCAAGTCTGAACATCTTATTTGGACAATCTAAATATAAGGACCGAACTATTAACAGTGAAGCACCGGATTTCCATCAGATGAACTATACCCCTGGATAAATCTACAGTGTCATGGAAGATAGATTGATTAATCGACCTTCACCAAGGGCGGGGTTAGGACTCTTGGTCCTCTCTACCTTTCGACCCTACAGATTGATTGATTATAGACAAATAGGCTACTCTACTACTATAACAGTCCCCACTTCTACTACATAAACTTCTACAATGAAATAACTATCAATTCTAATATGAGAACATTAACTGTATAATATTAACATATAATATTAAACTACTACAGACTACCAATTCTACAAAGTTTTTTCATGAAATTTACTTGTTATTTTCATGTTATTTGTAAGTTATTTTCATGAATAATTAGAACGAGATGAATCAGCTTTACTCACATTACTAACTTTTCTGACTAATCATGAATTTCTTAAAGGAGTATTGCAGTAAGCGAGAATATAGCACGAGCTAAGTGAATCTAATAACAGGCTGGAAAAAACAGAAGTTAATAAGAATTAGTATTTTAGATTAATCTCAAGAATTTCGGATAACGCTCAATGTCCAATCCTCAACATACAAAAACATCGATACCAAAGTTATAGTTATACTATACTACACTTTAGTATAAATAAATATAGAAGGGTAGGTGCTGGGTTGTAATCCAAGCATTTTATGACATCATTTAACACATAACTTAGTACGAAATAATTTTGTTGGACTAGTCTGCAGACCTAGCGGCAACCGAATGCTCTCGTAGAGTTTTGGTACACTAGTGTAGCTTCGTCTAGCACAAGTTTACACTAGTGTTAAAGTCTAGATAGCTCTACGACAGCGCACTATTGCAGTTTCTAGTCCCATAACCAATTCACAATACCTTCGCCTGTAATACCCTTAAAACAATTCGATATTTCTTGTAGAAGAATCAATAAAATAATTGAATTGAACAAATCAGGTCGTTATTATTTACAACAGACAAAGACAAATGAACTAGTTTACAAAAATAAATAAGATATAAATTACGATTTAAATATTCAAGATAGTAAACACGTAAATTTAAATACGATGATGAACAACAGATGCAGACAATTGAACCATAACTAAACAATTATTTGTAACGTGCTTCCCAAGAAAAACCAATAGGCTAATAAATTATTAATGCTTACTCGACAAATCGACAAATATCCCATCAAATCTTGTAATAATTCAATATAATATTATGACAGTTTGCGCTAGATGATTAAATATAGCGATAGTGCTAACCTCAACACTAAGCATATGCCTGCTCTGCAACACCTTGACAAAAGAGCAGGCAGATGTATAGTGTTCAGCTGTTGAGGTTAGCATTATCGCTATATTTAACGTAGTTTTCCGCAAACTCTACTGACATCACAACAATATTAATCACCGGGATGAATATTATCGTTTATATTGAGAACAATATTCATGATACTTATATTAATGATCTGTGATGCTGTTAGAAAATGTTGTAAAATGTGAATCGAACAATATATTAAATTATAACACAATTATTATTGATTTTAAATAATATAAAAACTCAAAATCTATTGAATCACATTCAATGCTTATTTAATCTTTTCCCATTCATGAAAAAGACGATCGTTCCTAAACAGAGAACTTTATGAATTCGAAAGTTCCTAACACTTTGGGAAGCATAAATTTCTAATAGTCAAAATTGAATAATTTAATAGTTTCTTTTGGGAAAAGATTGATTAATACCGAAATTAATGCAGATTGCACAAAATGTTTGATAATGAAAAATGTTCAACTATTACGAAACGAATTACCATGATGATGATGATGTTGATGAATGATGATAATTTGTAACGATTCTTTGATGAAGAACAGACAGGAATCATTTCACAAAATATCAGAATACCACCGTCCCAATAAGTACTTATTAATTGCACTTATAGTTCCTCGCGAACGTACTTAGGCATCAGCTCAGTTATTCGTCGAATATAATCTGTTTTCTCTAAGCATCCCTCACAATCCTCCTCCCAGTCGCTCAATATCTTCTTCAGATCTCTGACCTTCAACTTTTTCAGATCGACTGTCTTGAAGTCTATTTGCTTATCTGTGAACAAAGGAATTGCATTAGAATAGAATGTAAGTTTAATTGAAAGCAAATGTATACGAAGAAATGGAAAAGTAATGCACACATTATATATTAGAAAAATGTATATCAGAATAATTAAATTTATAAGAGAATACATTTAAATTTAAAAATAAGATATTTCTTCTAGAATGATAGTACCCAAAACATTGATCATGAGCTAAGCTCTTCTTAATACATTAAGGCTGTGCGCAGGGTTTTTGGTCATAATTTTTTTTCGAAGTTTATTGTATTGGATATTATAAAGGTATTGAAATGTTGACTACTGTCATGAGGAATTATTTTTTTCATCTAATATTTTATAGAATATGGGAGTTCTAAGTTGAAATTTTTCGGTTTTTGGGGACAAGTTATTTTGAACTTTTGATAATTTTTTTTTAAATAGAAAATACATCGAGGAATAAAATTAAATACTTTTCATTCTGATCAAACAATTAGTTTTCTCAAAATAAACTTTTTTTAAACATGCGAAAAATTTCAGTTTTTCAAAAAATATTTTGAAAAAACCAATTGTTAAATTGAAATAAAAAATGTGTCATTCTTTCCCCCCAAGGTGTCTTTCAGTTATAGAAAAATTATCAAATGTTTAAAATAACTGGTATGTGAGTTCAATTGCCCCCAAAAACCGAAAAATTTCAACTTTGAACTCTCATATTTCATAAAATATTTGATGGGAAAAATAATTTCTCATGGCAATAGTTAACATTTTAATACCTTAATAATATCCGATAGAATGAACTTCGAAAAAAAATTATGACAAAAAACCCTGCGCACAGCCTTAAGTCGCGCACATCAAAAAGGTTGTGAAGTAATGTATTTTATTTGGTTTAATTTATTTATTATTATTATTATTATTATTATAAATTTTATAAACATATAAACTTATAAACTAACATTAAAAAAATATACTTATTTCCAACATTTTATGTCTTATGACATATGTTCAAAATGGCCGCCTTGTTCATTAATACATGCATGAATTCGTTTTACCACGTTTGTTGACAATTTGTGGAGTACGCCTACACTAATATTCTTATTCTCCTTGTAATGTTCAATTTCTGTTCATTCAGTGTATGAGGCCTATTTTTATTTCCCCTTCCTTTGAGGTAACCCCTACAGGAAAAAGTCTGGAGGCGTTAAATACTGGAAATATACTGTTCAAGAAGGAACACTCGTTGCTCTTGGGAAAATGACATGTTTACCTTATCTATACATATAAAAATAAATGTATGTATGTATGTTCCCTATAGACTTCAAAACTACCTGACAGATCGGAATGAAACTTTGGGAATATGTTGTGTGAATATTGGGGATGGTTTCTGACCATAAATTTTAATAGTTCTCTGAACTCTGATATTTTAGAAATTATTAATATGTGAATTATTGTACTATAGACTATATAATTTTTTTGTCTCTACATTTGTTATGCTGACTTTTTCGCTTCAATTTTTTGTTATTTTTAAGAAATTTTTTTTTTAGCAACTCTCACCAGCGGGCAAAGAGCTATCTTTTTGCTGGTGATGCCTAGAATTAAAGACAAGTTCTTTTTTCTTTTCTTGAAAATATATATGTATGTATATGTGTATTATATACTTTTTAGTTTTTTAGTTTTCACGTGTATATATATATGTATATGTAAATTGTTTCTTTCTTTTTGGCAATAAATGAATTGAATTGAAAAAAAAAAAAATAGGGGAGCTAATAATTATTATTAATTAATCCATTTTATAGACCTAACCTACTGAACATGCCGGCCAAACAGCTTAAAGGAACAGCTGATAGAAGTCATCAGTTTTTAATCATATGGCAGGCCCCTTAGCGGCGTTATTTACGCTGTCTTTGAACAGCAAAAGACTGCACTTTGCATGTAGGCTACCGTGCAGTCGGAGCCTTGCAATATGTAGGAAACATACGACTGGGTATGATGAAATGTAATTATGCCAGGTTGATGACATCATTCTGTTAACCATTGCAGCTAGAAATTTGAAATGCAGCCTCAGCGGGAGATGGCGAGTAATAAAATAAAAAACCTAGCTTCTACCCTTAGGAGGAGGCATAAATTTGAAATGTTTCTTCATTCAGAGGTGGTGATTAAGATAGCAACGAAGCCTCTATAATCAGCTGGAAGAGGCTTAGGACTAACTTCTTTCCTAATTTGAAATGTAACCTCAGCGGGAGGTGGCGAATAATAATAAAATCAAGGATAATTTTTATGAGAACGCAGCAACGCGCGTCTGGCCAGCTAGTCGTAATATAAACAATACTGCAGACCTGTTGTAACCTGTACACAATAATGGGCTTTACATCTGTTGTTTATATTAGCAGTGGTGCTATCTTGCGGTAGCAACTAAAACTAATATTAAAAAACTACTATTTACAGACTTGTTTATTTGGATATGTGCGACTTAATGAACTGTATTAGTGATACCGGGCGGAGCTCAGCCCGGGGATGATGGGGGGAGGAAGGGCTTGAAGGTAAATGTTGCGGCAATGATGTGTATCTTGAAGATATTGCTGTGGGAGGGGGATTAGCGACGCGTTATTATGCTGTGAAGCAGTCCCACCTCATTATTACTTTTCCCATCATAAAATATTGCACAAACAAATCAATAACAGTGGAAAAGTGATCTTACAATCAGTATTATGTATAATATTGTGTAATATTTTGGGTAACTGAAACAGAACTTCAAGTTTACCAGCTCATAGAACTGTAATTTTTCAAGATAGGTTGAGGTTGGATAGAGGCGAACCCCTTTGTCCCCCTCACTCAAGAACGGCTTTTCTCACCCCATCACATAGCTCATTCCTCTCGGCTCATTGAAACGATCCAAATTCGTATAACATGTCAAAATTTGTAATTCTACTTGGAAGTGATATATAGTGCTGCACTTGTAAGATGACGATTTTTGACGATAAAAATGCAACGTTGGTCTCAAGTTGTGGATAACATCTTTCTCTTCCACATCAATGACAAGAAAATCTAAAAAAACACTTTTAAAATTGAGCTAAAAAACCATATTATAAGTAGTCATATTTTCATGAGTTTTGAAATTTCTCTGATTTTCCCATCTTAAAGCCAAACTATTTGTCAGGCAAGAAATGAATTTAAAAGATTTCCTAACTATCTATGTGATTCTCTAGAGCCTACCACAAACAGCATCTTCCTTGCTCGCCTAGACCCAGAGTTATTGTAATTCAAAATATCCAAACAGGGAAGACATCAAAATCAAAACAGAAGCGTAAAGAAAACAGCTGGCGAGCGTAAAGTACTTTACCGCTTGCGGAGCAGTAAAGAGGTATTTTACAATTAGTTTTCAGTACGTAAAGAACTACTATACGAGCAGTTGTAGGAAAATGTTATCTTTTTGTTTGGTTAAATTGTTATTGGAAAAGTTTGTTTTTCTAATACCATTTCGAGTGTTGATAATAAGTGGTTGTGACGTCATCAGAATTATTCATGAGCTACAATGTTCGCAAAAACAATTTTAGTAGATTGCGAGGAATTTCAAGATGCAAAACTTTTGTATCAGATTAGCTAATTTTATTAGCAAAAACATTTTATCGGAGGATGAAGCCCACCGTGTGTGCATCTGTGCGTGGGTAATGAGGTGGGTTCCGAACCACCGGGGGATAGCACCGGAATATTGCAATATCCCCAGAAGAGTCAAAACAGATACAATCTAACCAAGCTTTAAAAAAATATATATATCTATTGAATCTTTGGTTTTTTAGATTAATGCTGGAACGTTTTCTACTAATAAAGTGTAATATTTTGAAATACTGATTAATTTCCATCCTCGTAGTGACTGTGCCTATACTTACTCAAAAACATGAGTCTAATAAAAAGGTAAAATGATGTTTAGGAGGGATTAATTTCAACCTTTTATTGTAAACCCAACGACTTGAGTCAATTTTAATTGTGAATAAATAATATTTCTACTCACTTTTGGCCAAACGTTTTCGAGTCATGGAGACTCATCTTCAACGGCGTCCTTGATCAGCATGTCGGTTTTTTGGTGTACAAACACACCACACACAATAAACAAAACATCCTCAATGAACTATTGAATTTTAAATTACACAAACTTTTCTATCACATTCTACAAAAACCACAATAATTATTCTAACCAAAAAAACCGACATGCTGACCAAGGACTCCTTTGAAGATGAGTCTCCATGACTCGAAAACGTTTGGCTAAAAGTGAGTAGAAATATTATTTATTCAGAATTAAAATTGACTGTAAGCCGTTGAATTTACAATATGAAGTTTTTTTGAGGATGAAGCCCACATAGGTCTGAGACCTGTGCGTGGGTGATGAATTGGATGATGGTGATTGATGAGTTGGACCTACAGTTTTAGGTGGGTTCCGAACCACCGTAAAAATTAACAACGCAGATCGTTATGGAACAATAAGGATTAATTTTCTACCATTTCCTAGTGATGGTACTCCCATTTAATGAAAGAAACGTATATCTTCTAACGTTAGAAGCCTCTGCGCTCCTGACAGTATGGTCAGCCTTTATTCTTTGGTGCATGAGATCAGCACACTTATATACAGGATTAGTCCAACAAGAGAAGCCCAACCTAGTGCTAATTGAAGAATGTACAACTATTACTTTCTACAGTGAACTATTAGGTTTATATGAAAAGCGTTTCAAGTGCCTTGAGGAAGGAGAATTAATGGAATGTGGAACCTTCCACATTGTGGAAGGTAAGGTTACTTCTCTCTACTAACATTGATACTAAGGTCTGTTTCAAATAATTTGTATCTTTTAATAACTGTAAGTATTTTCATGTTGTGGAAAAAACTTCCAGTTGAACTTGGTCGTAGCCTAAAATATGGATTTTTTAATTGAAAATTTGCAAAGAAAGCAGTAGTGGGCTGTGCCTGTTGTACCTTTACTTGATTTGTGTTTTGCAATGAATACATAAATATCTTTTCGCCCAATGTCATCTGTCATTCAGTGAAATTGGCATAAATGTTGCCCATTTAACTGAATACACATTATATCAGATCAAAATTTTACCCAATTTGGCAACAATGTTTTAATTGTTATTTTTTAACAAACGATTATCGAAAGAAGAGATCGAAGAAAAGAAAAAATAAAGATGAATTTGAAAATAAATAAATAGCCATGATCAACACATGAAATTAACAATAGAGAACAGTATGTTGAAAGGAGGTATAAAAGGAAAGAAGTGGAAGATCAGTATGAAACTGAAGATAAAGAAAGAATGAAGACAGAAATAATGAAAGGGTACACTGGAAAGGATGCTACAAACCATATCGCAAGTCGCATATTTGGCCGTCCAATTTTTTCAGCTTTCTGCAAATAACGTCTGTAGGAACATTAGATTGTAAAGGTCTTGACATTTCTGACAGAATGCCTGTTGCTGAAGTTTCAAGGCCTCCTAGATAATAGCACTGAAAAATATAATAAAAAATATGCAAAAAACTTTCAAGCTTCAATTCAAGTTTTAAGCCCAACAAAATTACAGAAGCCGTCATCTAGCTATGCACTCCGGCAAAGAGCGAAGAGAGACCGACACTACCTGTGCTGAAAACATTTGACAATTTTTCGTTGGGAGCGCACACTGGCTGCCGAGTCAAAAGGGCATCGATATAACACATAGAACCTTGCTGTTTCAAGGTTACGAATGCATAACGCCAGAAACTGTACATAGTTAATTATTTTATTTTAACAGTTTTATCAATGCTTTTCTCAGATATTTTTTAAAAATAAAATTAGAATCAGCAACTCACTGCTGGCACACAAGTTTTATTCTGCTGGCAATGTCAATTGTGTTTACTTGTTATTCATATAACTAAATTTTTCACTACGTTTCTTGTTAAATTTCAGTACATCATCTATTATTCTGTTATATGTGAATTGTTTTTACTTTCACTTGTAAAATTATTTTTGGCAAAAATAAAAATAAAATGACATCAATGCTCAACACTAAATGCACACACATAAAAATGAATCTTGAAATTAATAAATACTGATGTTCAAAAAAATTATCAATGCTCAATAAAAAAAGTACACATAGAAATAATAATCTAAAAATAGATATTGATAGCCAAGATATTAAAAAACAAATTATACATACAAGCAGTTCAATGATGATAAAATGAATACCAATAAAAGGTAATCTCAAAATAAATAATAGTGTTCGAAATATTCTGTTTTTTTTTTTGGTTTTTTTAGATTACGTCTAGAACACTCCAGTTAAGGAGTAAAAGACAAGACAGATCAACATTTATACAATCTTATACACTAGGTACCATAATTACTATATCAATTAGTTGAGGTGAGGCTTAATTTTGATGTGAAAGGAACTCTAGCACACTATAAACAGCTTTAGCAACTGCATAATATGTTTTCAATTGTTTTTTAATATTTCTGTATTTTCAATACTTTAAAACTGCGGTAGCTTGTTGTAGAGTTTCCTAACAATATAACTAGGTTTTTGTTCGAATGAGCTACTATTGTGACTCACCAAGTGAGTCAATCTCCAAGGCTTCTTGTATTATAATCGTGTACGTCAAGATTTTGGTCAATATCACTCTTTTTTTACATATAAAGTAGCTTCATACACATATGGTACAGTTAGGAAACCAAGTCTCTTGAACAACGGCCTATATGAATCTAATTTATTTAGATAGACCTAACAGCTTTCTTTTGGATCTTAAACACCCGATAAGGTTTTGTTTTGATGAATTGCCTCATACTAAGACAACATACCTAATATCTGACAGTAAAAGCCTGGTAAGTTGTGAAAAGTAACTTTTTGTCATTTAATCTAGCAAGCTGTCGCAGGACAAATACCCCTGATGAAATTTTACAACATATTTTCTCAATATAAGGAGCCCAGGTGAAAACTCCTAGAAATGCAATGTTTTGTTCCTGGTCTAGTTGATTATCGTTTACAAACACGTTTATAGCCCTATCTCCATTTGAATTCTTTGTTTTTGAATTCAAGGTATTGACATTTTTTACTATTTATTGTTAATTTCAACTGATTTAAGAATTGGATAATGCACTGCACGCCTATACTAGATGAGCATTCATTTCAAAATTATCTAAAACGGAATTGCTGAAAATGTTTCAACAAACAAAGAGATTTTAACAAGAAGCAAATTCATGCAAAATATAATAAGTATCAATAAATAAAGCACTTTCACAAAACAATACCAGAAGTATCTTAAATCAAGTGAAGCACTGTAATGAATCTGGAAAACTAAACAGTGATATAGAAACTCAATGTGAAATACAAAGAATAATAATGATGAATAAAAAATATTGAAACTATGTCAAACTCTGATAATGGAATACAGTGGTCAGACATACATAAATCAGATAAAAAATAATGAAGACAGTGTATAATAACAATATTTGCAAATAGTACATTTATTCCAATACAATAGAACGTTTAAATAGGTCTATCCTAAGGGTGTTTGCACAGTGGAGCATCCAATACTCGATGATAATCACCATTGCAAAATCAAGCACATGCTGTGGAATGGAAGTATTCACGCTGCCCCAATCTGTCATAACTTTTCTACAGCATTGGGAACCCACAAGAATAACCACTATTGCAAAATTATACAGTGGAATGGTTAGGTCCCAAAATGTTTTTGATTTTGTGATGGTGATTATCATTGAGTATTGTATGCTCCACCCTATTACAGATTATAAGCATCTAGGGTGCTAGGATATCAACAACTTTACTTTCGATAATAAAATCTTGTACCAAGAAATTAGGTTTGACACCATTGTGACAAATACAGCAAACTCATGCCTTCTTTAGTTCTTGAAAGCAGTTCAATATTTCAATAGAATAATAGAATCAGAATATGAGTGCATATAAGTAAAACTAAGCATACTAAGCAAACTAATCAATACTTACAAATTTGTTATCCTTGCCTTTGGAATTCTTACAAAATTTTTTGAACTCTTCTTCGATCATTTTTTTATCCTCTTTCATTGCTGATGTTAAAGTACTACCAAATTTATCTACGACGGCAAAACATACTGAAACAAATCAAGAATTAAGTAAATTGAAATTCAAGTCAGTGTATCAAAAACATGTATAATTGACCTTTTTAATCAAGATTTGTACTCTTCTGTCGTATGTTCGAGATAAATTTCAAGATTGAATGGCAGTAAGATACTTTTTTACGTTTTTTTTTTTATTCCTCAACTGTCTCAAGACGAACTGCTTTATAAAACTAGCATTGTGAGAAGAAATCTTTTTGAATGAGTTTGGTCTACAGTGTCTACACTTTCCAATATTTGCGACATTTATTTCAATTTTATCAATGTTCTTCATAGTAATCTACATATTATATGTGAATTTCAAGTAGATAAGTCAACTCTTTGCTTTCATAAGCAGTGATTGGAATGAATTCGTAATACAGCCTCAAGAACGTAACTTTGAATGAGTTTTTGTACACTTCCTGGTATTTGAAAGAATTATTTGTATTTTTTCTGTGCTCTACATAGTGTTCAACATAATTGGCCTATATGTGAATGTCAAGAAAATCGGAGGGGACCCATATTGGCTTCAGAATTGCCAGAATTCATATTCTAATGAGTAACTTCTTTGTACTTATATTTTCAATACACCAAGTTATACAATAAATTGGAGTAACTTAGCTTCTGATAATTTCAAAAATGAGCTATGTAAGATTAGATTAATTCAGGAACTCTGAAGAGTTAATAACAACGGAAAGAATGCCTCAATGAGCGAATATGCAAAAAACGTAGCCACGTAACATGAACAAATTTTAAGATCTCGATCTACCACCTGTGACTAATCCAACTTCAGTATCATGATAACGGTGCCTTGAAATGTGAAATAATTTGGAAATTCACGACGAAAGAATATTCAATTTAGAAATTTGGTAGTTTCCATGAAATGTCGACAACAGCCTGGATAAGTAATGTTTAGAGGTTAGGTTACAGCTAACAAGAAAATTACAACCAAGAACTATAAACGAAAACCCTGAATTAAAAGTTGTTCAATATGGAACAATAAATTCGAAATTACCTTCACAATCTTCTTTTTTCAAAGCAGTCACACAATTTAGTGTGAGATACAAGAGAGTCGATAAAAATATTTTGAAGTCCATTTTGGAGTGTGTAAGTTTCTATCACTCACGAATGATCACTTCTACTTAGACAATATACAATATTCTATCAAGTAATAACTAAAAACTAGTTTACGAAACAAATATTCTCCACTTCAAACTAATAATTAACCGGCAAACGTGAATATCAACTATTTTTCACCACGCTCATCCAAAAACACCAGTTGTCGAATTCCAATTGGACAATCAGCAAAGTGACGTGTACGATGCCTATTTGATCGATGTTGGGTTTGCATTCACTCATTTTGTAACTATTGGAAAAACCATTGATATATATTACTAGATGCGTAACTCCGGGATCCGCTGTGAAGTCACAGCGCTAGCATCGCCCGCTTCTAAATCGGGCAAAACCACGAAAATTCATATAGCGGTAATGGAAAAAACCCGTATTTGTCAGTGCTCAAATGACTTGTTTTGTGATGTTAAATGATGTTTTAACATGATTATTTCATGAAGTGATTATGGATGTAACAATCAGTGCAAGTCTGGTGGAAATATTTATTTTCAAACAAGTAATTTTATCTTTTTATTGTCTATGTGCGAGCGTAGCTTTACAAGATTGTTTTCTGCTTCCTCACTTTTATGAGTTTTTTTTAATTAAAAATAATGTACTACCATATTCACCACTTCAATCTTGTTCTTTTAAGCATTAATTACTTGTTATATACCGTACAGTAATTTATTAAATAACTCTTTTAATCAAGCGATTTTGCTTGAACTGCAATGGCATTGGTGAGCATTCTTGGGCTTTTACAATATGAATTTAAAAAGGAGCCTACTGAATTTTGAAGCATGCGGTATCTAATATATATATATATATATATATAGGCTATTTATATTTATTTATTCATACAGTAAATTTATATTTCCTTTGGTGTTGCAGTTCCATTATATAACTTTCTCACTTGATATTTAAACGTTAATGAAATAAAGAAAATCTTCACTAAAGAGTTTAACATTTACATATTTATTGTGTGACGGCAATTTCGCATTGTTGTAATGCTACCTCAGACACAACTGGAGGCCTACTGCTGAATCAAGTTTATGATGTTTTTTATAATTCAGTATGTCTGCTCCACAAAATAGCCTATTATTGTTATTTTAGTCAAAATTTGAAAAAGCTAGACTTTGATGTTTGCTTTATTAAAATATTTTTTATTCCCGAATTTTCTCAGAATAAAAATCATATATTCGAAATCAGGGATTCACAGACCACAAATAATATTACTCTAGAATTTTTTCTTCATAAAGATTGAGAAAATTCGCTTATGAAATTTTGGCCGCCATCTTGGAAATATTTCGTGAAGCGAGCGTTTTTTGAGGTGCGAGAGTTCAGATTTGGATTCAGTGCATCAAAGTACATAGGAATACGCTGAGAAAAAAATTACTGTATGTTTTTCCTGAAATCACATACTTATGATACTGCTTATGCACTGCTCTGAGTTTGAAATTGGCTTGAGCCAGAAAAAATCTGGAATGTTAAATTATTACTACTATATGTAAGACAAAATAATGGGCTATCTTTCAAAAAAAGAATTATTGAAATCCATCAAGGGAGTTGCGAGAAATCTTCAAATGAAAATTGACTTTGTCCCATAAGAGCCTGTGTTAAATTTGAACTTTTGCCCGATTTGGCCTTTTCCCGCCAGAAAAAAGTGGCTTCACTATGCCATAGCCTTCAACGTTAGAGTTACGCATCTAGTAGTATATATCAATGGGAAAAACTTCACGATGTAGTCTAATTGGCAATTCAATTTTATTTTCTCAAGGTATTCAGTATAATTTAAATGTTGTAGATGAATTAAATTATATTGTAAACAAATAGCAGTATAATATTGTTTAATGGTAACCATTGATAGTATAACGTGGGCCTACTGAAAAGTGAAGTACAATATTACAATACTCGTATTAAGAAAGAGCGCCAACTTTGAGATTTCTAGTTACTATCCGAATTCTAGTTCTAATTCTAGTTAGTATCTGGACAGACGCAAATAACGTCTAAATAAATAATTTATTATTTCTATTTATTTTTTTAGGATGAAGCCCACATAGGTTTGAGCATCAGTAAAATATAGTAACAGTTTTCAGCAGGTTTTGCTGAGAGAGTAGACGTAGCTTTACTAGAGTTCTATGGTTTATTTTCTATTGGCCACTCGCTGAGCGTGTTGTCAGGGAGATCGTGACTGCGCCGCTTGGAAGGGTGACCGGCTGCGATGACATGGCGTTATCAGCTTTATTATAACTTACCAGCAGTGGCGAATCCAGACTAACTTTTCGGGGGCGGAAGGGAGGTCAGGAGATACTCCCCCGGGAAAATATTGAGATTCAATCCCTCAAAACCAAAATTATTTCAAGTGATTCTAGACAAACTTGAATCCATTCATTTCAGTACACATTATAGAGGCCTGGACGAACGTTTGAGTCATTGTTGTTATGCACCTGCTTGGTAGTAACAGGCAAACTCCATATAATATAAATACGGTACTACAAAAAATGAGACACTTAAAAAAAAGAGTTCGGTTCCTGCATCGGATTTTTAAGAACTCATCTGAAACCGAATTTTAAAAGATATTCAAGAAAAATACATTCATTTTAGCCTATACTGAAACAAAGTGACTTGTTTCTGGTGCTTGAGTCATTCCTGATTGAATGTTCAAACAACTTTTTTAGGAAGATGTTACAATTTTTATTATATTGCTGAACATTAACAGAGTATTGCCTTTTTTCTATAAATTTAAGGACTTGCAGTCAACTTTAATTGTGAATAAATAATATTTCTACTCACTCAGGCCAAACGTTTTCGAGTCATAAACAAAACATCCTCAATGAACAGTTACATTTTAAAACACACAAACTTTTTGATCATATTATACAAAAACCACAATTCATCTAACAAAAAAACTGACATGCCGATGTAGGACGCCTTTGAAGATGAGTCTCCATGACTCGAAAACGTTTGGCCTGAGTGAGTAGAAATATTATTCATTCACAATTAAAACTGACTGCAAGTCGTTAAAATCACAATAAAAAGTCATCATTAAAAACGCAGATCGTTATGGAACAAGAAATCCAAGAATTAACAGAGTAATTCAGCGATTTCCATTAGCTATTTAATGCAGTTGTCAATGTCCTCAGTGGTAGAGGTATGATATAATTTATAGCACTAAAGAATTTCGAAATTAATATTACCAGAGTATTCAAATTCTTAAATAAATCCTTACATGTGATTAGTGAATTCTATAGTATTCCATAGACATAAGCACGAAGGAGAAGTGTTCTAACATGACGAACCATCAAGATACTTACTTAATCCCTGATCTATGGTTCTAACCAGTGAACTAACTAGATCTTCAGCAGTGGAGTGGGTGACTAGCAGTAACATAGTGTGGTTGGGAGGGTAGCGTATGCACAAGGCACTAAATAATTAAAGGAAAACAAAGAACGTGTCCTCTAACGATTTATGAAAATAATAAGGGCATCTCAATCAATCAATTTATTTACAGTATCATTACAACAAAGGTCCTCCTAAGCCAGTAGGTTTTTCAGGAGGTGCCATTTATTGATTTAATACAAGGAAATACTATTCTTGAACAGATTAAAATGTCAAAATCATCTTTATAAACTTCGCCATTTTTTCTAATTTCTTTTAAACGGGGGTGAGGGGGAGGAGATGTCCCCCTAGTCAACTCATTTCCAACTTTTTATCTCCAGTATTTTTTTGATTTGTGCAGATCGAAATTACTTGAATATTTACAAAAACACATGAATTCCAGATCTCAACACAGAATCAAGACAAATACATACAAGAGATAGGCCTTCAGTAATTACGAGAGATTACATCGTACAGTGTAAGGTGTGAAATAATACAATGATACTCCATATAATAAGGAATACTGACAATAATTTAATAGGATAATAGTACTAACGGAAGACAAATAATTTTATTTTCGAAATAAATTAACACAACGGTGCACATTCCAGTACGTCTTTGTTACCAGTTGTATGAATCTTTGGGATGCATCTGAAACAAGGCGACAATAATTGACGATATTGACAAAATGGGGAGGAAATTACAAGATCATTTACAGGTGAAAATATTTGTTTATTAAAAATTAAAGAACGTATCAATTATTATAGCAATAACAGAATTCCTGTGCGAAATAAACTGTCTTCGTGGCATTGAACTCCAATCCAAATAAATCTACATTTGCAAAATGAAATGAAAAAATGCTTGATTAGGTGGAGTTAAGAATATAAAGTCTTCTCCACCACTCAACCTTAGCCAAATATAAATAATGGTATATAGACATTCTATATCAATAAATGTGCAATTTATAGTTTCATAAAGTTATTATATTACATAATATACATGTAACTTACACTATTCCCTATGAATCTAATTGTGCTCAAAATACATTTGTGCAATTTTATGCATTTTGTTAGTTTTTCACAAACGTTCTTGTAATATAATGCCCGAAATTGCTGGTTGAAATATGTTATTATATTACACAATATACAAGTACATGAATATAGTTGTGAATTTAGTCGTGCTTTAATACATTTTTTGTGTGATTTTATGCATTTTGTTATATTTTTCACAAACTTTCTTGTAATATAATGCCCAAAATTGTTGGTTGAAATATGTTATTATATTACATCATATACATGTACACTATACCCTATGAATTTAGTTGTGCTTTAATAAATATTTTGTGTGATTTTATGCATTTTGATATATTCTTCACAAACTTTCTTGTAACATAATCCTCGAAATTGCTGGTTATGTCAGAACTTGAGCTTAATTAAAAATACTGACACAATAATACAATCGCAGTCATACCTAACTGTTTTGTGGAACTGGATAAATCTACTATTAATTAATAAATTGTGTTTTCTCTGAAATATGTTTGCGTTTTTTTTTTAATTGATGAAGATGAGAATAACACTTGCATTCATAACTTTTTTCAGAAGTTGTACTAACTTGTACTGTACTTCTTTTGAGGTATTTTACTAATTATTTATTAATGAGGGTTACAAAGTGAGAAACTAAAATAACGATTTTTGTACGTTTAAAAAGGAACAATATACTGGCAGTTGACTAAGAAAATTCATAATATTTATAATTTCATCCTTATTAGAATTGTAGAATTGACATCAAGGCAGTAATATTATTATTCTCTGAGTCATTTATCCACTTCTAACAAAAGTTTCCGAAGACACTTGCGTTGGGCACTTTTATTACAAGAAAACACGCTCCTGAAGACCTGGCACAATATAAACACACGCTTGGTGACTTTTTGTAAAACACAGAAATGAATTAGACCTACCATCCAATCCTATTTGAGCAGTCTAGTTCATTTGTGTGTTTTACAAAAAGTAAACACAGACTTGGTGACTTTTATAAAACACAGAAATGAATTAGACCTACAATCCTATTTGAGCAGTCTAATTCATTTGTGTGTTTTACAATAAGTCACTACGTCGCATTCCCAATCCTACGTTTCTATTTTTGCTACCTCCCTTAGATGAAGTGGTAAAATTGTTCATACAGCTAATATAATGCACTTAGTAATTTGTACGCTATTATTTCATTCAAAATAAGGCAGAACTTCAGCGTTGAAAAAGCTTGTTCAATGCAAAAGTCTTACTATTGCACGTTAGATATGATAAATAATAATAATAATATTATGTGCCCTAGCTGGCTCAGGTGTGGTTTCAGAGTTATCAGGTCGCACCTGAATAAGTTCAGGGCCTCTGACGTGAGACAAAAAGGTGAAAAAATATTAAAAGTATAAAATAGGAGACAGCAATAGAATAATTTATTATTTCCCGTACGTAAAATTAAGTCTCATCAGCAATGGAAATCAGCAAATGAATCAATTTTGAACAGAAAATATTTAAAATGGAGAAAAATTAACGATGAATTGTTCATTACAGCCCATAAAAGACTGAACTTTAAATAACTATTTCAAAATAGAAAATAAATTGTTCGTTTACAGCCCAAAAAGGGGTTTCATACAATAACTAAGCCCAAGTCAATTAAAATCATCTCGACTAAACCTATCAACTATGAAAAAGCCAATAACTTGTAACAATAGACATAATATTAAGAAGAGTATAAAAATTCAATTGAGATTGAATAGCTAGGAAACAATCGAATGAAAATTTATAGATCAAAATTTCTAAAAAATTTAAAACAAGAGGATTCACTCCTGTAACCACAACATTTTTAAGGCCACGTTTTGTACGAGAAGTTGTGGGTATATTATTGAATCAAATTAATTTCAATAATAAGAATATTGTGTAAAATTTCTGAAAATATAATTAAAAATATTTATTTCAATCAATCCAATGTGTCGCGTTGTATGCATATGGAATAAAATGTTAAGATATTCATCAGTCGAATTCAACATGGCTATTTTGCTTCTTAAAATGAAAAATGTATAGCTTATTTATTTAATTGGAAATATATAAATATTTATAGCATGAACACTACTCTTTTCATAAGAGCAAGGAGGTATCTAGAGAACACGCAAGATAGTATTAATTAATTTCACGTTAGATATGGTATTTACTAAAAAATCAGTTTTTAAAAAAACTATTTCTTAGACTGGAATAAAAAATGTGTCATTCTATTCCCCAAGGTGTCTTATAATAAAATGAAAATATTAAAGTTTAAAATAATATTGATTCAGAATTAATCATTAATAATAATTAATAAATTAGCGAAATCCTCATACTAATTGAAAAAGAAAAATTGATGAAAATTATTGAATGCTAATTTGAGGTTAATGCATGTGTTTTCAATTATGTCTTCCAATTCAGTGATGTCTTTTATAAAAATTATTTGTATTAGATCTACTACAACACCAATACTATGATTACACTAGTTATATAATACATACGTTTGAACTCATTAAATAGCAATAAATTGTAAAAGATAGTGCAATTAGGTAAGCAATTCCGCACAAAGCCGCATTAACCTTGAAAAATCTACAAAAGCTACCTCAGTTTGCGAAATAGCTGAGCTAAACTATCTATAAACTAAATGCGAGAAGGTTGTCAAGTTTCAAAAGAAACATTTTTGACTTTTTTTAGAAAATATTACAGAGATAGTGAAGACAAACATTCGAATTAGTTCTGAAAGAGATGAGGTGTTGTCTTATGTAGATAATAATTACTAAATAATTTGAATTTTACATTTAATTGAGATGTAAACGTTGAGATTGAACAATAACTTTCAGAGTCTTTAAGAAATTATCCACTCCAAAACTGTACATTATGTAACATACAATGGACAATAACTTTCAACTCATTAAGGCTGTGTGCCAGTTTTATAATTTATAATAATAGTTCATCATTTTTTTCGAAATTCCTTTGCGTTGGATATTATTGAGGTATTAGAATTTTATCTATTGTCATAAAACATTTTTTCCATCAATTTTATTTTGTGAAATATGGGGTTCAAAGTTTTTAGGTTTTTGGGGACAATTGATCTCACCTACTAGTTATTTTAAACTTCTATAACTAAAAGACATCAAAATTAAAAATATTTTATTTTTTTATTTTGATCATTAGTGTTTTGAAAAATCTATTTGTTAGACTGGAATAAAAAATGTGTCATTCTATTCCCTAAGGTGTCTTATAATAAAATAAAAATATAAAAATTTTAAAATAACTCTTAGTGGACATCAATTCAACTTTGGACCACATATTTCACAAAATAATTGATGAAAAAATTTTCCTCATGATAGATAATATTTCAAAGACCTTAAAGCAACCAATACAAGAAACTTCGAGAAAATATGACGAAAACCCCACAGCCTTAAGAAATGCTCAAAGTGTATTTTACTGTAATTAAACGGCTCATTTTGTAACGTCTCATTACTGTAATCAATGCTCATGTTTTCTTTGTTACAATAGGCACAATGGTTTTAATAAATTTAATCGAATTGGTCAGTTTTCAAAGAATTATTTAAAGTTTAAAATGTAATTACTAAACATATAAAAAATGTAAAATATAAATCCAAAATTTCAGATCTATTACTTATTGCTATCGAGTATTTTGTAACAATTTTTTATTACAGTTAACTATTTGTTAAACGAATTACTGTAGGAGAAAGTACTCGTAAATCGGAATTTTTATATTTTTAACAGACTTCCAAACAGGTGAAGGTTTTAAATTCGACCTCTTTTTTGTACATTAAAGTAAATATAACTAGGATTTTTTTAAGCTTCCTATGTCAATATTCAGTCTACTAAACCTAAAATTGGAAATCCACTCATGAAAATTCCATTTTTAGGACATTGAAAAGCATGGATGACGAATAAAACAATCGCACATCTTTAAAAGCTTTCTCAACATTTCTAACAAGCACACGTATTGAAAAGAAATTATAACAGATACACACACATTCAATGCCGATATGAACGAAAATCTATACTTGAACAAAGTTTTGATTAACTTTGCAAATAATGTAAAAGTATGGTAATCCTTAGTAAAAATAAGTGAAATTCACTGTGATTAACAACAACAATAATAATAATAAAAATAATAGGATATAATACAACAATAATTATAAGGTACATGATAAAGTCTCTTCAACTTGAAAGTTTTGCAAAAAGAACAGCAACCACAGCCACTTATACACTAAGAGTAGAGTTTTTAGAAATATAAGAAATAAGAAAAATGCATAAACTATATTAAATATCATGGAACAAGTGTTCATCTTCTAATGAAAATTAGTTCCATTTCCAACTCCGACGTCAATTTTCTAAATAAATTAATTGAAAACGAATGAAATACAATAATTTATAATGCTTCAAGCAATAGGAGAAAGTTTTTAGAAGGTTTTGTTCAACAATCAAATCATGTCCACTAAAGCTGGAAAACTAAGCTGCAGAGAGATTAGGCATAGAAGCGTCCTTGGAATTAGTGTCTCACTTATAATAATAATAATATTAATTACTATTATTATAATTAAATATTATAATTATTATTAATAATAATAATTAATATTATTATTATTATTGTAAAATGGATTTTACTTCTTGTGAAATGATTTTCAAAATTTTGTTCAAAGAAACTTACTAATATGGTAAGAATTTTCTCAATTCGCTCATTCAGGAAAAATCTTGCCTTCTTCCTTTTCTTCTTCCTCTTCTCCATCTTCTTCATCTACTCCTTATTCTTCTCCCTCTTCCTCTTCTCATCCTCCCTCCACTTCTTCTTCTCCCTCTTCTTCTTCTTCTCCACCATCTTCTTCTTCTCCTTCTCCCCCCTCTTCTTCTTCTACTCCCTCTTCTTCCTCTTCTCATCCTTCATCCTCTTTTTCTTCTCCCTCTTCTTCTTCTCCTCCTCCTCCGTCTTCTTCTTTTCCTTCTCCCTCTTCTTCTTCCTCTTCTGATAAATTCTACGAGACTCATTACACTATACTTGAAATCAGGATTGCAAAACATAATTTAATTCGCTATTTAACATAACATTTTTTGTTCTAGACTCTAGAGCACTAGATACTAAATACCTTGTATAGATGGATACTTGTATTCGTTTTAAGTTCATGATAATGAAGAAGTATTTTTTCACTATTATGAAGATTCTGATCTGATAATTTTCCATGAACTGGAATAGTTTTAAAAAAATAGTATGTAGGCAGTTGATATCAGTGCTGCTTCGCATATAGTGGATTTATTTATTTTATTTATAAACACACAAATACATATTATTTTATTGATATTTAAAGAGAATCTCTACTCAAGAAACTGTTATAAAAGGTATTTTTCAACTATGATACCCCACTAATAATACTATGTTTCAGTCTTCTTCTCCTCCTCCTCCCTCTTCTTCTTCTCCTCCTCCCTCTTCTTCTTCTCTTTATTTACTTCTTCTTATTCTCCTTCTTCTTTCTGTAATTATTATTATTATTATTGACAATAAAACTGCTTCGGATGAAGTGTTTCATTGTTTGTGTCAATTATTCTTTTTCTTACTATTATTATTATTATTATATTATTTGAGATACCTTTTAGTATTAAATACAGTATAGTATTCATATAATATACTACAAATTAAATTGAAAAATGTAGGGTATTAATTACTGTATTTACCATCATATCCTACTACCGGAAAAAAACAAAAAAGATTGAAAAATATAGGGTATTAAATACGGTGCTGTATTTATCATCATGCTCCATGAACGGACCTAGTTTAGTTTTTACTCACATGGGGCGCTAGTGAAAAAGTATCTATGAAGTGAAATCACTACGAAGTTTGTATATTACATTAGATGGGATTTCTAACTCAATTCCAGATTAGAACGCCAATATGCCCAATCACCAACTAAAATTACATACAGCGATAATGATGATGATGATGATGAAAATGAAAAGAGCAGGAGAGGAATATGATATAAGATGTGTGGAAAAGAATAGAACGAATGATTCAGAAGAAGAAAACAGAGACGAAGATACAGATAATGATGAATGTCCAAATGCAAAGGACAGAGACGAGCAGAGTGAGATTGAGTCCATCAATGGCGGCCAGCCGTTTGCGCAGCTTGGCCAAGCAGAGCAAGGGTCAGTACCTTGTCACAATGGGCACGGGTGCAGTCTGCGCATGCGCGGAATCAGCTGGCGCAGATCCATTGGTCGAGGGAGGCGAGCTATCCAGTTTCGAGCCATCAACCCAGCCACCCATCTCAAGGTCCTGTTGTTTCTTTTGTTCTTCTTCCTGTAATTAAATAAATACATGGAATTAAATTTTATTTAATTAACAGGGTGACTAGCAAAGTGAGCTACAAAAATTCCCTGATATTTAATAAAATATAAGGTACTAGCCGGCAGGATCGCTTCTTTCGCCTAAACCGTCTCGCCGGGGGGTGGTTTATAATTCGTACAAAATCGTCAATCGATCAAGCACTTATGTTTGCTGATCATCTGTAGTCAAGGATACGGGCACAGTTATTCAATTCACAACTCCATATTTCTTATATCTAATTTTTAAATTTTCACCTTTGGCCGTATTTTTGGAATTTTTCAAAATTCTTTCTTAGCATGCATCTAGAGCCCCATCGGGACATGTATACCAAATTTCAACTTAATTAGCCATGTGGTTTTCGAGAAACGCTAATGAACGAGTCAGTGAATCAGGGGTATTTGGCTTTTATATAGATGGAAAACAAAAAGACCTTAGCGAATAATCAAAACAATTTTATGTTTGTTAACCTACCTAGCTTATTTGTCTGGTTGTCCATCTAAAAACGCATTTCAAGTTCGATATAGGAGCATTTCATGTGAGGGTTTCTATAATTATTATTAGGTACAGTAGAAACAATTAGTCTGGGCGCGTGGCTCTGGTTTCACTACTAGCCGTCCTGTAAAAGTTGGCTAGTTGACCTTGAAGACATCTGCAGCGTCGCACGGGCCACATGTTTTTAGAAATGAGCGATAAACACTCCCCTCTCCACCCCGCGCCATGGCTGACTACCAAACGGCCGCGCTCAAACTAATTGTTTCTACTGTATATAATTACTACGAAGTTTTCACAATATTTTTTTAAATTCCATAACTTTTCCAGAATTTAAAAATTCCCTGACTTTTCCCGGTTTTTCCGGTCGCTAGTCACCCTGAATTAATTTTAATACACATTTTAAAGTGCAACAGGCAAAGCCCTATAGAAACATAAACATGAAAATAAGTTCAATTCTATTTTATTGATATCAATACACATTTTCAAGCACAACAGGCAAAGCCCTATAGAAACATATACATGGAAATTAGTTCAATTCTATTTTATTAATTTCAATACACATTTGTAATTGCAACAGTTGTTTATCAGTTATCAGTTGTTTACTGCCAAGGGTATTGTCGAATGAGATTAGAATAATAAGCAATCTGTATTGGGGTCAGAAAGAGAATGCAAAGATTGAGAATTATTGTCAGTTGATTGAGGAAATAGAAATGAAATCTACCGAGGTGTGAGGCAGGGATGTATTTTGTCGCCACTCCTTTTCAATCTCTACAGTGAATCGATCTTCAATGACGTCTTGGGGAAGAAATCAGCAGGTATTGTAATAAATGGTGAAGTTATCAATAATATTCTACATGTTGATGTTTTTTGACCAGTAATTTGAACGAAATGTAGCATCTTCTGGAGAAATTTCATAGCGTGTGTTGGGTATGGTTTAAATTGATGGTAGTTACAAAAAACAAAACAAAGATGAATGGTCGTTTCAACTTGACAGTGGCGGGAATATTCAAAGAGGAGGTGCAGAAATATACCTGGAAACATGGATGACTGACTGGTGAGATAAGAGTAGAACAGAGATTGCCAGAGCCTCATTCCTAAAAGTGAAAAAGCTGTTCACATGTAGAGTCTTGGGTGCTGCTTTGTTATGAGTTTACAACACTTCTCTCTAAGAAGCCGAGGCGATTATCACTTGGTGAGTCACAATAGTAGCTTATTCAAGCAAAAACCTAGTTATATTGGTAGGAAACTCTACAACAAGCTACCGCAGATTTTTAAAGAGTCTTGAAAATATAGAAATATTTAAAAAACAATTGAAAAAATATTTAGTTGGAGCTTTTTATAGTGTACAAGAGTTCCTTTCATATCAAAATTAAGCCTCATCTTAACTAATTGATATAGTAATTATGGTAACTAGTGTATAAGATAGTATAATTGTTGCTCCGACTTGTCTTATACTCCTTAACTGGAGTCTCCAAGACGTAATCTACAAAAAAAAGCATGGAATCATGGATCCTCAAGAAAATTCATATGAATAAGCTAAAAGCCTTTGAAATGTGGTGCTATTGTAGAATGTAGGGGAAATTCTGTTGAAGTATGGAAAATTGTTTTTCATAATGAAAACTCCATCGATGTGCTACAATGTCGATTTCATTATGGATAACTGAAGCATTACAATCACTAATAGGAAGAAAAATCATTGAAGACAATCATTTTTTTTTCACTCAACTACCAATTTGCAAGTAAATAAGTTGATAAGACTCCACGTCAGCGAGCAAGTTTCAACTTTTGTTGGCGTGTAGCACAAATTTATAATAATACTGTATTTCTTTTTGTATGTGAAATTGTATATAATATTTTTGTAATATTATTTGTATTCGGTTTTTGTGCAATAAACGATTTGATTTGCAATACGGCAATATGCAAAAAACATACCTCAGCTTTGAGATTTTTGTAGTAGTCAATTTCGTACTGGTATTTGGGTGTGGTGATACCGAAAAACGTTGCCAAATTTTCTCCCAAGTAGTCGCAAACTTCCAAAGTTCTCGACCCGAGAACCACAGACTGATACCAGAACCATGGACCCCAGGTTAGAGATTTCTAGAGAGAAAATGTTTCAGTTAATCAAAATGCCAAAGAATACATGGAAATAACACACAATGAATGAGTACACACGAATAATTCTTCAATACAAACTTGAATATGGGTCAAAGCAAAATAGGTAATGAAATATAGAAGATGTAATGAAAGCAAAATTCATAAAATAAAAATAATAAAATGTATTCCTCTTTCAAAACATAACAATAAAAATAATAAATATATAATAATAATAATAAAATTTAAGAAAAAATATTTATCTTTCAAAACATAACATCCATCCAATATCAACGAGAAAATGAGAAAGAAATATTCTCCACATGGGCCTAGGCCTATGGCTGGGGAAGAGTCTGGACTTGAACTTTTAGAAAAAAATATTGAAAAAGGAATAACAAAACGAAAACAATGTGTGAAAAACGAATTAATGTGAAATACTCAAGAAGCCAGAAAAAAGAGAAAAAACGGCTTTCATGAGAGGATCTTCTTGCCAACATACGGGAGCGCGTGCAAAGAAAAAAAATGATTTAATTTGATGTGCGTACTTTTTTTAAGACAGTGGTTCTGTTTTGCTACTAGGTCAAGCTATAGAATAGTCGTAGAAGGATTAGATAGTACACGTGTGTACGTCAGGTTTCAGATCTAGTCATCATATCAGAGGTATAAAATATAAAATAACTACATTAAACCTCAAATTTAACAGAAAAACAAATGACAACATAAAATCTGATGTAAGCATAACAAGTTAATAACATAATTAATTAAGTAAGCTCATAGATCAAGAACAATAGAAATAATATAAAAAATAATATTTTTGAATTAGTAGTACAAAGGAACTTACTGTAGTTTTCATATAACTTGGCAGCAGTTGGGTTCAGATGTAGCAAGTCCTCCCATCTTCTACACGCTGCCAAGTTATATGAATACTACAGTATGTATGTTTGAAACCATAGAGAATTGTAAGCATTAAGGTCAAAATATTATTATACAGATATTACATATGGGAATTATAATCTCTATAGTGACTGACATCTATGATCGAAGCATGTCAGTGGTTGTGCAATAGTAACATAAAAAGTTATTTAGAAAATTATCAGTTTTTTGTTCATCTGAAAAATGAAGTCAATGTCCACAATAGCGGAGGTCTCCGACATAATTTATATAGGACGCGCGTCACGAGAATGGCGTCGGTTAACATGTATTCTTATGGAGGCCAATGCCATTCTCATGGTGCATCAACTAAACTTTAAAAGATATATCAAAATTAAATATTTAAAAAGCAGAGTGAATACCGTACTGTCTCTGCGATATTAATCAAAATATTCTGGATGCATTTTGCGAGTTCCCACGAGAATCTGAAACTTTTTCATAAGTAACGAGGTGAATGATAATAAAAAATGCAAAAAAGTTCAAGTATGCTATCTGTGTATTGCACTTCAATCTAATATGAAACAAAAAGATTATTTCGAACTTCCTTTAAATAATTGTTGTGAACATCCATTTTCGTGAACTGCAGTATGACTATTAATATGTAGAATCTTACTGAGCAAAACTGACATTTTTTTATGAGTCGCGGCGGGCGCGTTCCAAACTATGTGGTTCTTTGACTTTGAGTTTTTGACTTTTGGGGGCAATGTGAAGGGGGGATGTGGAGGTTTTGATCAATGTTGGTGAATGAATGATTTTTTGTGAGTAGATCTTCGGCATAAATCGATTTTGTGTGTGGTTGGATGAGGGCTTTTATGTGTTCTTTGAATCTGATTGTGAAAGGTCTGCCAGTTTGTACAATATGTGCCAGATTGATTATGAATGTTGGAGGTGGTGGTGGAGTTGATGGTGAGTTTTCTTAAAGTGCTGTTGGTTTTAAATGCGACTGTGTAGTTGAGTTTTCTAAAAGTATTTGCTATTGTTTGTGTTGTATGATTGATGTAAGTTAGTATGATATATTTGGAGTGGGTTATATATATGGGGGTTGTGTGAGCTTTTGTTGTTTGTGAATGATTCTATGGAGATTTTTGTCAATGATAGATGGGTTGTATCAGTTTTTTTGCAGATAGGTATTTGATGGTATTAAGTTCATTTTGGTAGTCAGTGGGGTTCATGGGTATGTTGATGAGTCTGTGAATGAAATGAAAATATGCTTTATTAGGCGGAGTTGGGACTTGAGAGTCCCCTCTACCACTCAACCTTGAAAGTTGTCCTTAACTACTGTCATAAATGACATTTTCATTAAAAATTAAATTTATAATAGAAACGAGAGCCGAGGTGTTTCACTTCAGGCTTTCAAGGCGAAGTGTGTTATTAAACAATGATGACGTTCATGAGATCGACAAGTCTGATAGTGGCACGTTCATGCGAATTGTTTGAATGTGTTGATAAATATTAAAGGTATGTAAGAACGTGTCACTATCCAATCTTGTGAATATTAGGCCTCTTTTCTGGCATTGAAAGGAGTGTATGGACCACTTAAATAGAGAACCAAAATTCATGATCAGGGAGTTCAACTCGAGAAGCCAGGAGAACGCTTCTTTCGACCAGTGGAGTGTTAGGCTTGCAAAACCAAGATCTTTGAAAACTCAATAAGTCTGTTACAGTCCGGGCAGTTTAAAACTTATTGGGGGATCGAAATTTTGGCGTGTTGGCCAGCAATTCTACTGGGCGACAAGGGCATGTTCGGTTGGGTTCTGAGAGTTGTTATAAGTGTTATAAGTGTTTGAAGTGGCCATAGACTCCTGGAGATCAAGGAAAGGAGAGGCAAGAATACCAAGTTAGTTTTAAATATAAGTTCCAACTCATAATTATATACACGTCTTAAAATAAGCCAAGCGAGTTAAATTTGATATGTTCTTTAATGTGTTGTAATATTATAATATATAATATTATAAATAAACAAACTATAAAATTAGAAGTATTTTGTTGTCTATGAGTTACGACCCCAGAGTAATCATTCAGACAAATTGTTGATATTAAGAATATCAGGGTTACACTACATTACATACTAGAGAATCAGTTAGTCTACAACTAAGCGCCGAAGAAGAACCACATAGTTCGAAACGCGTCCGCCACGACTCATAAAGGTCAGTTCTTCATAGCAAGATTATACATCTTAATAAATGTTATAATGCTAATAGCTTTCAATGCTATAAATTAAAACATCTTCCTAAATAACTTTTAGTGAGACAAAAAGAACCATTGCAGACTTGCAGGATTGACAGCTAATTGTTTCTGCGAGGTTAAACAAAATATTCTCCATGTATAGATTATTCTTAAACCCACATAAGCCTGAGCTTTCTACGTGGGCAATGAGGGAAATAATAATACAAAATGGTAAAAAAATGTTATCGGTGTACCGTGTTGAAATTTAATCTGTTAAAAACACACAAAACTTACTGGATTGACAGCCATCGTCTCGTTGACAGTTCGTTTTTTACAAGAATCGGGGTCATCAGCTTCCTCGTCAGTGCTATACTCTTCAATAACTCCATCACTGAAATGCAATACACGACGAGGTTTGCGCTTTTTCTTGTCGCTATCTTGTCCCACTGACTCCACGGGTTTTTCACCATTTTCTGACTTCAAATCTATAGCGTCCTACAAAAAATTAACAATTTGATTCAATTCACGGAGAAACTGTTTGGAAACGCATATTTACCATTTAGTGGCGCATTTATTCCTTCAGTGTTTCTTGAATCAAGGGACTCTTGAAATTCAATTTATCTATAGACATTTCGAGTCTCTCTCGAATCAAGAGATACCGGAGGAATGTTCATAAATACGGGCATTAATGATTTGATATCATTTACTTATGAGTTAACAAAGCACTACAAAAAGCTACCAGTCTTGGTCTCCAAGTATCAATCACGTAATAACTCGCATTGAAGGGTAGAGAATCGAGTTAGGTTACAAGGTGACATGTTACATGGAGTAAAGTGAACATACCACTTATCGGACCCTACACTTCTAACCTAAAAAAGCTGATTCAACGGCTTACGGTTTTTTTTTCTTCTTGAGGATGAAGCCCACATAGGTCTGAGACCTGTGCGTGGGTAATGAGTTGGATGATGGTGATTTATGAGTTGGACCTACAGTTTTAGGTGGGTTCCGAACCACCGGGAAGTGATTTTCAGCAGAGAACAGTGTCTTTTTTGCTGGCCAATCTAATCGGTCACCGTTACAAACAGGACCTACGAGAACGCAGCTTATCTATCTGATTGAACAGATACCTGCTACGGCTCGCGGCTATCACTTCCCTTTACTGATTTACGCCATATGATTCATGTCTTGAAAATAACTTATCAAGTTTGAAAATCGATGAGAAATTATGGATTCTGGTTGCACTTCCGTATCTAACCCAACAAAACAACCAAATAATAATACTGTATATCTGAACTAAACCCAAAGCTAAACCTATCCTATCGACTATCGATTCTCATAGTCGACTATTTCGGTGAGTTACATAAATGTAAGTGCAGCCCGGATATTATTTATAGGTTAAAAGAAGAAGGGGTGATATTTGGTTGGTGGCGATAATTGGCATGTTTACCTTATGGATAGAACAAGTCGATTATTTTACTGGATGGGATATCGAACTGCAGCCAAGTTGAATAAAAATAGAGCCATGAGTTACTCACTTTCCAAAATCACCAACATTGTCCCGGAAGGTTTTGTTTGTAGTTTAGTATACAAGTTAGTATTTTCCCAATTTTCTCTGATTCAGTTTGATCCACAAATTTCTGATTGGAAATGGCGACACATCAAAACCTATTAACTAAATATTTGAGAAGGATTTCATGATCATTATCTTTGAAAGAACCCAAGCCAAGTTTAGGGTACCGTAACAAAAATACAATAACTTAAGATTGAATGTTTGTAAACCGAAATCGATCGATAGGAAAATAGTTAATTTAATATTGATCACTGGTCTGAAATCTAGGGAAATCAAGTTAATAACTCAATTTTAGTTGAATTGGTAGCAACTGTTCAATTCTTATAAACAAGGCCATAGTCTACAAAATAATATACTTACTTCAATGTTTATTTTTTCAAATTGTTCAGAAGAATTTTCCGACTCATGCGAGTCCAGAACTTCTGTTATACGTTCCACACTCATTTTAAAATGTTAAGAAAAACAGACAACTTTGAAAAAGAAACTTCAATAATTTTGCTATCAAACAAGACACGACACTCCCTTTGTTTTGTTATTGCCTTATTGGCAAAGAAACAGGTGATTTCCTTCAGATGCGTCACAGTGTTGCCAGACGCAACCTAGAATTTTTCTCGAAATTACCGTACGTTTACCATACACTCGATTTCGTTGATGGAAATGGGTGTAGGCGTGGCCTACGCTACAAAAGGCCGTGGGACTGATCAATGACGTAAATTCATTTGGTGCTAGTTTTTTATTTATAGCACCTAACGTAAATCCCAGTTGAGTACAAGATATTTTTCTCGAGCCACTCCCGTGTTTCGGAGGACACGTTGAGCCGTCGGTCCCGGTTGCATATAACAAAAGCAGTCGTTAAAAAAACGGCGAGGTGGAACTACCCGTAAGGGTCTCCCCACCACGAAAAGCCATACGAATTTACTTTATTTGGTGCTAATGCTGAAAATCATATGGTAGAGTTGATTAGCCGAGCGATACCTTATTCCCAATTTCCATAAATTATTGAACAGGAGTTCACAAAAAATCTATCTAAATTTATATCCTGATGACTTCATTTGTTCTTTTAAATACAAATCCTGAAACAATATCATTCTGTAAGAATTTCACAAAGTAACAAAATTAATTATTGACAAACTCAGGTATACTTACCACTTGCAAAAATTGCAATACATGCTATTTGCAGACAATTAATTCTGTAATATTGGAAGATAATAAGGCACTGACAGGTCCTTAATAAAGTTACCGTACTGAGAACCAGTGGCATAACTATACCATCTGGGGCCCATGGTAGATTCTTTAGATCGGGCCCTATCAGTAGAAATCGTCACATTGTACTCAGTTTAATTTTAATAACTTCGAGATTTTCAGCTTACTAGGCCTCCTCTCTTAGGTGAGAGGGAATGGTCTGTAGTCTCCATGCTAGCCCAATACGTATTAGAGACTTCACATTCATCCATAGAACAAAATATCTCAATGCATTCATCATCTATTTGCTAGCTTTTTGGTGAAGGAGCAGCATTGTGAGGAAACCTGCATACATTTACAATGAAATAAAAATAACAATTTAATTTCAATAAGATATTTATTAAGAAAAATCTTTTTTCAAGCTTTCTGTTCCACAAAAGTGTCTATAACATCATCAAAGTTTAGAGATTGTGCCATAGAATTTTCAATAGACAGAATAGCCAAGTTACATACCTGTCTTGTCTTATAGAGTTTCTTAAATAGATTTTTATCAATTTTAGTTTTGAAAATGATTGTTCAGCACTAGCTGTAGACTGTAGTCACAGGAATTGTAAGAAATAACAATAATGCAGTGCATACTTCAGGAAAGCTGCAGGACATAAAATGATTTTTTATTATTCATAAATCAGCAAAAGGTCTCTAATACACAAAGATTTTTATATTTCGTCTCTGAAAGTGGATTGAAAACTGAGAATTTCTCTGGAAAATGATTCAGATATGTCTTTTTTATATATCTCAACAAATTCTAGAGCTTTTTTTAATAGATCAGTGTCATTTAAAACTTTAAAAGTGGAAGGCTGCAAAACACTGAAATTTGAAACAATTTCATTCATTGGAAGAAAACGCAATTTCTGTTGGTTTATAATGATGTCCAATACTCAATAAAATATGTTCACTTTGAACAAACTTTCTGGATCTTGGAGATGCTCATCTTTGCAAAGCTCATCAAAATGGCATTTTACCTTCCTCTAACAAGTTTTAGAAAATTCAGGGGTTATGGACCATTTTTCTGCTACACTATTTGCTTCCATTTTAAAATTCATGTTGATACCTTTCCAATTCTTCTAGACAAATTTTCAAACGTTTTAAGGCATTTGAAAGATTGAGATGCCGGTTGCCAGGTGAAAACCCTGGAGTAATGATGACTCCGACATATGTTGAGTGCAGGTGTTAGCACCTTCATGTGCAGTGAATGTGATAAATTAGATTGGACATTCATTATTCAAAATTTGGGGAAGTGGCTCTCACTTTAGCTTCATCTACTGGCCTTTGGCCTCAATAACATTGTTTTTGGTGTTGGCTACACTGTCAGCTAGTAGCAGAAGAAAGTAGGCAGGCTCTCAATCTTGTGAAATGCCCTAAAAATCAACTTAAATTTTGTCTTACACTGGAATTTTCACTCAAGTTGAAAACTAGAGAGCAATACTAAGTCAATATTACTAGAAAAAGCCAGGCTATTCTCTGAAGTTGAGGGAGTAGAAGATGCTAATAATAATCTTTCTATAAATGCATTTGTAGGTGTAAAATTATCATATCATCATCATCCTTTGGCACTTTTGCTTGATTGCGCATTGTCAATTATAACTGGGTCAGAAAAATTTATTAAAATTAAATTCCTTAAACACAAAAGCTATTCACAAAAGCATATTTTTTCTAATCCCTCTTCTAACAAAATTATTATTTTTCACTGCCATATACAACAAATTAATTTATCTTTCCATTTTTTAAAATATTGATTTTTTATTATTATTAGATGTAAAACTCCCTAAGTGGAAGACGCTGAGTAAAGATGGTTCATTTTTTGTCTTGCTCTTCTTGTTTGCCCACCAGCTTTTCATTTTTTGTGCGAATTCAGCTTTTCTCTCTTCACTCCATTTTGTTCCAACTCTTGGAGGTTTTGTCTCTGGTATAACTTCCCATTTATAAAGTTTTATTCTGAAGTTTTTTCTATTGTAAATTTCTTTCTTGGTTATTTTGGTCTTTTTTAACATTTTGTATCCATTCTCCTCCATTGACAAGTGATGCTACATAGTTTACAATTCTTTTTGTTAGTCTACTGTCTGGAAGCCTCATGATGTGACCATAAAATTTAAGACATCTTTTGATATTGTTATTATCATGGTTATTATTATGTTGATGATTAAAAAGCTCTATTTGAATTGGTTTATTAGTTTAAATCAATTTTTTAATTTATTATTCATTTATTTCTATTCATTATTTATTATTATTCATTTATTTATTATCCATTGGAATTGGAGATCCTATTGTTAGTCCTGGTTAGGTGTGATACTTTGTTATTGTGGGTGAAGTATTTTTACAAAGTGATGATTTCTAATATCTCTATTAGTTCTTTTGTGTGTTTCAGATGGGTTGTTCTGTGAGTATGTTCTCTATTATGGAAATGGTTTCAATTACTGGTATGTTTGATTACAGGTTTTTATGTGAAAAGATGCTAGTGTAGAATTATATGTGGGTTGAATTTTTTATCTTGTTCATGTCTGATCTGTTCTGTATGTGAGATAGATGATTGATATTGACAAATTTGCGTAGTTGTATATCTATATGTTTGGCTAATTTGTATCCTAGTGATTTTCTGTAATTTATGATGGGGCTTTTTTTTTTGTATTTCAGGTAGGGCTTGAAGAGATGGTGCAGAAGGGTGAATTTGTTTCATGTATCATTATTTATTATTTAAAACTAAATAAAATTAAATTTATTTTTTCTTAATGAAATTATTCATAATGAATTTAATTCAACTCAATTTGCCTGTAGAAATAAATAATTATTTCTTAGAATTTATATCATCAAAAAAAAGAAGAATTTTATTGAAAAAAGTCCCCTGAGATGGGATCTAACCCAGGGCCACTGTGTGGTAACATTGCACTCAACCAATGAGGTTATGACTGAATTATCAAATCTAATGCAATTAGAAACATTTCAATAGTAAAGCATTTCAGGAAACAGTTGTAAATTACAAAAATGAAAATTTTTAGTGAAAACCTTAGTATGGTTGCTAATTTTGACAGTAGATAGCACAATACGTTTTTCCAGTTTATGCAACTTATTTGACCAAAAACGTTTGATGAATCATTCATAAAATTATTGCATTATTATCAACTAAAATCAATAATATTGTTCAATGAGAAATATTTTCAATGTTTTTGGTCATGTGCTCAATTCATTTTGCATTTAGATTAGTTGGTTTTATGTATGTTATCACTGTACTGTGGGTACATTGTACTTCTTCTATTAAGTGTGCCACACAAAAAAAATCGGCTTACATTATAAGAAATATTTCATTTTCAATTCGGCCTACACAATAATTTTAGAAGAATAATATGGCCTTCTGCAAAAGGCTAACTTACAGATTCGTATCGCAAGGATGTAATTCACCATTAAATTATGAAAACTCATTTCATACTATTTGACAAATATATTTAAAAATAATGTGTGCTCATTCTTTTTAAAATAAAATCCAATCCGAATGAGCAAGTTTAATAAGCAGAAATAATTCAGAGAAAACTTTACTATCCCACAAATCTGTAAAATTGTGGAAGCCTGACATGATTTTCTTTTTCTAAAATCGTGAAGGCCTGAATTGAAATGAAAATAACAGAGTTTTGCCTTTATACTTCAAGTTCAATGAGGAAATCAAATAAGCTTTGTTGAATGAGTATGGTATTGATTGAAATAAAAATAGCCTACAAAAAGGATTGATTGACAATATGCTTCTAATTATCATATTATAGAATAAAATCATTATTATAAAGGAGTAGCTTGCACAGGCTTATATTATCCGATGCATATTCTGACTTCTTATGTAAAACATTTCAAAATACACATTCCAAGTTAAACTTGAAAAACTGGCAACGACCTGTGTCAACAATCAAACACTATCAGTAGTGACACTGTCTTGTATTCAAATGGGGAGAACAATTATAACAATAACAATTGTAACAACAATTCTGATGATACATACTGCATTTTCTGTGGTGACACTAATGAAATGTCTTGATGAAATTTCATTAAATAACTGTTGATAAACTGCAGATTCCAACTATGTGTTGCAATATTATTTATTGTCTGAAATTCCATAGTATGTGGGTGATTCTGGTGCTTGTGTGAGTATTTGCAGGCAGTGCAGGTAGCAAACCCGTCCTACTGAAGGAGATGAAAAAAAGGCCGTTTCCAAGCTGGGTCCCTTCGCCTCTTATATTCTAAAAATCGGTTTGGCATGCCAAGCTGCTGATACACGGTCGGTCTGTAACGTTTCTACTCGCTTAGCTACTAACTCGTCCAATGTAAACTATCCTTTAGCTACTAACTCGCCTAGTGTCATCGACTCACTTCTCATGATGAGCATCTGATCAGCTGATTGATCTTGTTGTTCGCAGTTTAGAGGTTAGGTTATTATGATGGTGATAAGTCCCTCTTCTGGCCATGTTCGTCAAATTTTTAAATAATTATGCCGGTTAATAAATAGTTTCTTTTACAATAGTTTCTTCCAGTATTTATATCAACACATCATGAAGTTCACAGAACATCTTGCAGCACATATTACTCCAGAATGGAGGAAACAGTATGTCAATTACGAGGTAAGAATCTTTACTTTTTGAGCAAGTTGCTTTATTTTTGTTTGATAATTCTCTTCCTGGCTCTAGTTTAAAAAAATTTGATATGAATGTACTCATGTATTATTGGCTTTCATGTAGTAATATCGGCTCCTTGTTGATTTTGTTTAACAAGAGATGATCATCTTTTGAATTGTGGCTTTTTGCCTTTCAAGTAATATTTATTTATTCATTTACAAGTTGATAATTTCCATTCGGTCTGATGAGACCCGTAGTGGTACAAAACAAATGAAATAATACAATACTAGTCTACAGAATATGTATGAGTAACTATATAAGTTGACACATATTTGGTACATGACCAGACATTCAGATTGTAATACTATGATTTTATAGCCAAGTTAGCCTTTTTCATGTTTGGGCATTTTCTCTAATTTTCAGGAAATGAAGTTGATGCTGTATGCTGCTGTAGAACAGTCACCATCTGCCGAATTGGTAGAACCTGATGTACTCACAAGGTACTTTGCCAAATTTGACGAGGAATTCTTCCACTATTGTGATAAGGAGCTGGCTAAAATCAATACATTCTATTCAGGTATGTTCAAAGAAAGTTATGATTGGTAATTCAATTTAGGCTATAATAATAGATTGATAGATAGTTTGAGTAAAACTACTCTAACCATAATTCTAACCCGAATGCTCCGTGCGTGTGCTTGCTCTTAATCTGCTTTAGATGCTGAAGAGTAATCTGAGGCATAGACTGATAAATTTAGATTTAAGTTTAGAATTGAGGTTATCAAACTATACTAACTTAATAGCTTGATTGACAATATTGAACGACCCCATTTAATGTGCTGTGAATCATAGTTAATTATGAATCATAAATGGTCGAATGGGTATTGATTCATGAATTTGAATTACGAGTAGTTTTTTGTTTGAAATAGTATTTTACGTAAGTTTAGACATCTTGCAGAATTACAAGAAAATCAGATTTGCCCCGCTTTCCTTCAGAACTGCCCAATCATGATACTCATTATAATTAATAATATTATTAATTAATTAATAATAATTTGGTTGATTTGATTTCTGGGTTATATACGGTACCTGGTAAAAGTATAGTACTGACAAACATGTCATTGCCCACCACCATTGCAATACAGTCATCTGTAGTTTATTCCAATAATTTATTCTTCTCCCTTTTTTTCTCCTTCTCCTTTACCTCTTTCTGCTCCTCCTCCTCTTTCTCTTCCCACTTTTCCTTCCCTCCTCCTTTTCCTCCCCCTTCTCGTTCTTCTCCACCTCCTACTCCTCCCTTTCCTCTGCCCATTCTCCTACTCCTCCATCTTCTTCCTGTCTTTGTCTTGAGAATTGTGTGTCTACCGAAACTATAGTATCTATTTTATTATAAATAAATATGGTTGTGACAATAACCTCATTCATTGAACTAATTTGCTACATTCTCATCCCAGTGATGGGATCAAAACACTATTGAATAGAATCGAGTTTGATAGCTGTGGAGTTTATAGCTGTGGAGAATAGCGAGTTTAATAGTGGAAACAAGATGGATCTACAACATCTTAATAGCTGTAGTAAAATGCTAACTAGGCAATCTTGTTTTGGGTTTATTGTGACAATAACCTCAGTCTTATAAATTTTTCAATTTGATACAATCTCATCCCAGTAGTGGGGCCCAGAAAACTACTAGCATAGATCTAAGTTTCATAGCTAAAGTAAAATTCTAACAAGTCAACCTTGGTTTTTTCTACAGAAAAGTTGGCTGAGGCAACCAGAAAGTATGGCAATCTGAAAAGTGAACTAATCGAGGCCCAGGAGAACGAATATCGCGGTAAAGAGCGTTTTCTGCAGCGACCGAAAATTCTGCGCAAACGTGACGTACCCGCTCGCAAAATCCAAGAACTGAAACTCGCCTTCAGCGAATTCTATCTCAGTCTAATTCTGTTGCAAAACTATCAGAATTTGAACTTTACCGGGTTTAGAAAAATACTCAAGAAGCATGACAAGGTGAGTGTGGTTAATCACTTGAGTTCATCAGTACGATATTTGATAGTGTGATATTTATTTATTTATTTATTGTGACAAATTTACAACGAATGTGAAAGCGCAACACACTCAAGTCCAAAACTGCTCTCTTCACAAATTTTGAATGTGTTACATTGTCCAAAACATTGAGGTTAACATAACTAAAAATTTAAGATTTGCTAAAAACCTTCACTCGAAAAATAACAAAATGAATCTTCTCACTTAACCACTAGTAATTTAAAATTTCACTTGTAACGAAACACTAAAAACAGTTAAAAATACTTTATAATATTAAATTTTTATAAAAACTTTTGAGCCGAAAAATATTATCTTTATATAAATATCACATACCCGGTGGTTCGGAACCCACCTAGAATAGTAGATCTACCATATCCCCCATCCAATAACATGGCTCAAACGATGTGGTGGAATTACCCGCATGGGTCTCCCCACCAATAAAAGCCATACGCTCATTGCTATTATGATTATTTTGATAGTAGCTCATAAAACATGACAGTTTAATTTTAAATTCAAATGAAACAATCATTGAACTGTTTGAGCCTGCATCGTCCAGTTTAACATATTTAAATATCGATCATGTTTTTGCAAAACACTGCTGAGTAATAGATATAGATGCAACTGCATCATATCTGAAAATATTACGTATTGTTCAAATTTGGTCATAATAATTATTATTAACCAAACTTCTTTATGAATAACTTTGTATATCCAGAGTAATGATGACACAATGATGATGTTACAAAGAATAATACAGACGATGCAACTCACACTGGCGCACAAGGATTTTTCCCTTTTGCTGGTGTCTTTGCCACTTCCTACTATTTTATTGTATCAATAATTGATAATTATAGTTCATAGCTGATTTTGTTTTTTATAAGTTTTAGTGCGGTAGTTTATTTTGTAGAGTTTATTTGTAATAATTTTTGGCAAATAAATGAATTCATTCATTCATTTCATTATTATTTTATTTATTGCGGATGATGCCCACATGAGTCTGAAGACTTATGCGTGGGTAATGAGGTGAATGATGAGAAACAGACATGGCTGAATGAGATTTGAACCCAAGGCTGTAGGAAACGAACTGGCAGCTTCGATTAAGGCCAGCCAGAGCCTTATCTTATCATAGACAAGCGCTCCAACCAACTGCGCTACCAGAGCCGCCTAGTAATAATAATAATGAATAAAGTATAATTTTTCAAGATAGAACATGTTGTACAGAATATTGTCAAAAAGAAATTATATAGTACGCAAACATGTAGGTATTCAACTAGTAAAATTTCAATTTATTTCATTCCATATATATACAAAAATGTATTTTTGTGCATACAAAATACATTTTCATGCTCCTTAAAACGAATATGTTAATTTCATTTACCGAGAATAAACTCATTTATGCTACTAATTGATCCGTCAGCAAGGTGACTCCTCCTCCTCCTCCTCCTCCTCCTCCTCCTCCTCCTCCTCCTCCTCTTCCTCTTCCTCTTCCTCTTCCTCTTCTTCTTCCTCTTCCTCTTCCTCTTCTTCTTCCTCTTCCTCTTCCTCTTCCTCTTCCTCTTCCTCTTCCTCTTCCTCTTCCTCTTCCTCTTCCTCGTCCTCGTCCTCGTCCTCTTCCTCTTCCTCCTCCTCCTCCTCCTCCTCCTCCTCCTCCTCCTCCTCCTTTTATTCCTCGTTCTCCTTCTTCTTTCATTGCTCCTTCTCCTTCTCTTCTTCTCCTTCTCTTTTTCTCCTCCACCTCCTCCTCCACCCCTCCTTCTCCTCCACCATCTCATCCGTCTCTCGAACTCCCGCTCCTCCTTCTTCTTCTGCTTCTCATCTATCATTTTCTTTTCCTCTTTTTCCTTATCCTCTTCTCTCCTACTCACCTCCTTCGCTTTTCCCTCCTCTTCTCCTTCTTTCTCTTTCCTTTCATTATATTCTACTTCTTGTTCTTTCAACTTCCCACATATACATAGTTCCATCTTCTCCTTCTTTCACTTCATATATGTTTCTGTGATATTAGATTTGGTTCCATTGGTTTGCTCTGATTTTGTGTCAGCTGCTGTCAATGGACGTGGGCGCTCGCTGGCGGTCGGAGAACGTTGAGACGGCGCATTTCTATGTGAACAAGGACATAGATCGGCTGATAGGTGAGACAGAGGCCACCGTCACACAGGAGTTGGAGGGCGGCGATCGGCAGCGCGCAATGAAGCGGCTGCGCGTGCCGCCGCTCGGCGAACAGCAGAGTCCCTGGACCACGTTCAAGGTCGGACTCTTCTCCGGGTCGTTTGTCGTACTACTTATTGCTGTCATACTGTCAGGTAATCAAATCTAGAATAGCACACTGGGGCATAAAGAACTTCCTTATTAGGGAAGTGATAGCCGAGTTCCGTAACAGGTATTTGTTCAATCAGAGACAAGCTACGAAACTCCTGAGCGCTCTCTGTAAGGGTGACCGATTGGATTTTCCAGCAAAAAAGACTGTTCTCTGCTGGAAAATCATTTCCCGGTGGTTTGGAACTCACCTAAAACTGTAGGTCCAACTCATCAATCACCATCATCCAATTCATTACCCACGTACAGGACTCAGACCTATGTTGGCTTCATTATAATCAATATTTGTACGAATCCTATATGCATTATATGTATCTCCAGGATGAATATTATCAAATCAAATTCATTCTCAGGAAAAAAGCTAATAAAAATTAAACTAAGTAAGGTAGGAAATTTTTTATTTCAATTTGTTTAGGTCACTGGTTGACTTAAGGTGCTTGAAGGTGGTTCACTGTTCTATACTGTTTCCCTGTTGGCCTATGGGTTTGACTCTTTTCATCTAAAGTAAAATAGTGCACTACACGGTGGGGCATAAAGAACTCCCCTATTAGGGATGCTAATCAAAAGAAAACTAAGTAAACTTGGCGGCTCTTGTAGCGCAGTTGGTTGGATCGATTGACTCTGGTTGGATCAGACTCTGGCTGGCTTCGTTTCCTGCAGCACGAATCTCATTTAGCCGTGGATGTTTCTCATCATTCACCTATTCACTCATTACCCACATACAAGTCTTCAGACTAATGTTAGCCTTATCTACAATTAAGGTTAAGTTAGGAATTTTTTCAATTAACCAAGAACATACATAATGCCGTTACAAAACAGTTTATTCATAATAAAAGAAAGTAAGTAAAACTCGCTTTGCTCGCCTTACCGTCTAGCCAATGGGCTCCGCCTCCTGGACACCCGGGGGGAAAAATTTGTAGATAACCTGCAGGTTTGATTCGCTTGCCTGCCTGGGAGAAGGGAAAATTTCCACTTTTTTGGTCGGGCTGTACATGAAAATGCTAAAATGGCTAGGTAAACGCCAAATTTATGCGTATTTTGTGGAAAAACTTTCATTAGTTCGCGTATAGGTCCAAAACTTATATACACAAAATTTCAAATTTTGGCCGATTAGCTCTTCAGAACGCTGAAAAACGCTAGAAAAATTTCAATTTTGGGCGTATTTTTTAAAACTTTTTAATATTCGTTCTTAGGTTGAGGGTCTCGACTGAACATGTACATCAGATTTCAACTTCTTTGGACGCGTGGTTTTCAAGAAACTGTGATGAATGAGTCAGTCAGTTGCTTTTGTATTCATAATACAGTCAAATTAACAGAAATTTCGGGTAGGTTATGAAAAAATTCCAATACGGCTGATAATAGGTGTAAATGACCAGAAAAACATGCTGAATTACGTAATAAAAGCCCCCAAGAATCCTAGCTGTGCTTCGATCGCCATCTTGAAATAACTGTAAAGTTTTCTTAGGCCATTTTTATCACTTCATAATAATAATTGAGGTATTGAGTTAATAATTGGGGTATAGATAATTCTTTATCCTTATGAGTAACCTTATTGGATAAGAGACAATAAACAAAGTAAAATAAAAAGTTGAAGAAAGACAACCCTACCTTGTTTCTTTTAGCAAGGATTTTCTAAATAATCATGTAATAGACTGCACATTAACCTGACAGGTTTTCAATCATATCATGAAGGAAAGAAAGTTAGTATCCAGCAGTAATAGTTAGATGCCGGTATACTCTTTCACGAAGTAGTGAGAAGGATGGCGAGAGGTTGATATCCAGTGGCAGAGAGTTCTACTCACGGGAAGCCGTCACGCTGAACGAGGCATTAAATATCGCCGTTCGGTGATGTGGTATTTGGAGATAAAAACGATGAGTTCGAGTACCTCTGGAATTAGCATCGCTGGGAAGTACAAGCTTCTCCTTTGAATATTCCGGGCCATAGACATAGAACGAAGTATAATCCCCTCTGTTCTAATTTAAATCAATAACTGTTTATGTTGAATGTTAGTTATCTTGTTTAATGGTGGCTTATTTAATTAAGGAAGTGATAGCCGAGTGCCGTAGCAGGTATCTGTTCAAACAGAGATAAGCTACGAAACTCCTGGGCGCTCTTTGCAAGGGTGACCGATTGGATTGGCCAGCAAAAAAGGCTCTATTCTCTGCTGTAAAATCACTTCCCGGAACCCACCTCTAAGTGTAGGTCCAACTCATCAATCACCATCATCCAATTTATTACCCACGCACAGGTCATCAGACCAAAACAGAACAGAAATTTTAACTGATGTACAGCACAATTATCCGACTAGACACAGACTCAATCTTGGCTTTAACACACCTAGATCAACCTTAAATAATAACCCATTTCATCTCGTGCGCATATTATATCGCAACCTTCCGAAGTCAATCCTGTATACGGGGAGGTGCAATGTCTATGTATATAAAAGAAGGGTGGTCGATTGGCTGTTTGATATAGGCCGGGAGGCTGCTGAGGCACTGATTCACTCACCCTACACTTAATTCCTGAGTATTATTCAAAAGCTGTCGCTGCCTGGGTGTTTTGAGAATCTGCCAATTACTGTATTTACTTATAGTAGACTAGCTGGCCCGACGCGCGTTGCTGCGCTCTCATAAAAAGTTCTTGATTTTATTATTTGTCACCTCCCACTGAGGTTACATTTCAAATTTCAACCTTCTAGGACTATTAGGGAAGAAGTTAGTCCTAGGGCTCTTCCAGCTGATCAGAGAGGCCTCCTTCGTTGTTTTCTTACACAGTAAGACCTTACTCACCACCTCTCAATGAACATTTCAAATTTAAACCTTCCACGACTATTAGGGTAGAAGCTAGGTTTTTTATTTTATTATTCGCCACCTCCTACTGAGAATACATTTCAAATTTCTAGCTGCATTGGTTAACAGATGTCATCAACCCGGCATAATTACATTTCATCATACCCAGTCATATGTTTCCTACATTCTGCAAGGCTCCGACTGCACGGTATCCTACATGTAGAGATGGGCGACTTCGACTCAAAAGTCGACTTTGTGTCGACTTGCACACTGAGTCGACTCAATCGACTTGCCATGCATGATGTCGACACGACTTTCGTTTTTCTCACTGCACTTTGCGACTTGAGTTGTATCATTGAATGGTTGAGTTGTTCGGTTCAGTGTCATCTAAGTCGTGTCGTCTAGTTTGAGTCGACTCAAGACATGAGACATTCCTTTAGAATAGTAAGTCGAGATGTATTAACGACTTCATAAGAGTATGACTTGTGAGTGCAATTTCGGTTGTGATTTTTTGTTTTAGAAAAGCATTTCTCAGTTCGATATTCTCTACTGCCTACATATATATATATATATATATATATATATATACATCTGGCTATCATTGTGGCATCTTTTCAAATTGGTTACGTTTTGGCATCCCCTTGAAATCAAGGAGTATATTGTTTTTTCATGAAAGTATATCAGGTTTTGTATGTGTTCCACCTCGATATTTCACTTTGGTTTTTTGAAAAACATAAAAATTAAAATCGATTTTTTTTATCCACTCCGTCGATCATTCAAACTCCTTTCAAAATACAGACAATGGTACTTCCAGAGTATACTTTCATACAGTTTGACTTCAAGATGAACTCCGGTTTGAATATCTATTACCACTTTGAGGCTTATTTGACATCCAGCAATGTTGCCAGATTGCTGAGCTACTGGATTTCAGAGTTTGTTTGTTTTTACATAAGTCTGGTTGGCCTGAGACCGGCGCCAGACAAGTCAAAGTGCTTGACAAAGCAAGACACATCTCTACTGAAAAAAAAGAGTGCAACTCTGTCATGTTGCATCGACAATACATCACGGTTTTACATTTTTCACATTTGAATGCAACTACTTTTTGTTTATTAATTGCTCTTATCTAAGTACAGTATTGAACTTTGCTTCTATCTGAATTGAGGTATGACGTAATAATATAAACAAAGGATACATATAAGAACAATAGTATTTTTAAACTGTTTTATATTCTATGTTTTAGTTTTCATGTGTATTCTATTTGTATTCTTTATCCATTATCTCGATTCATGTATTAATTCACTATATTACTCACTTATATTAAACTAATTAAATATAAACTAGATAAATATAATTTAATTATATTAATATACATTAAATTGAAATTTAAATGTTGTATAAATTACAAGGTTGCCAGTTGAATTTGGGAAATTTTTGATTGAATTTTTTTTTAAATCGCCACTTTTGCTTGGGAACACTCAAGTACCCCCATCGCTCTCATGACGGAAGTAAAGAGAATACTAGATGTATAAGAACCGACTGATTACAATACATGTGAGTTTCAATGAATCCATAACACCATCAGAAATTTTTATGATCATTTGAAAAACGAGAAGTCGAAAAATCTGATATTTCAGTCAGCAGTGCACAAAACACTGTAATAATATTATTTTGAAGGATGGAAATCGGAGTTCTGGGTATATAAAAACCCACTCATTACAGAACTGGTGAGTTTTAATCCATAACACAAGCAGATAATTTTTTATGGCCACATGAAAAATGAGAAATTAAAAAAATTGATATTTGAAGTCTTAAAATCGAAATTTTCAGTGAGTTCAAAACATGTGAGTCTTACAACAGCAGAATTTCTGGGCATCTTTTACAAGCCCAATCATGTGGTGAAAAGAACATACATATGAATGCTAATCGAATAATTTTATTCAATTTCATAACCTAAATGGGATGATTATTTTGTTTAATAAAACTGTTCATATCTTTATAAGATATTTAAGGTTTTGAGTAAAAAGGAATCAAACGAAGTGTCTTCAGCAGTGGCGCAACCAAGGGGGAGGCTTAGGGGGCTTAAGCCCCCCCCTCCAAGAACCCGAGCTCCTTAAAAAATGGTTGATAATTTTCAAGAAAATTTACTATAGAGAGTATGTGCTGCAGGCTGATCAGTGTTAGTACATGTCATGCATTCACACTTTTTAAGTAGAATAATGTTCATAGGTAGTGGCTTGACATGGGGGGCTTTGGGACTCATGTCTTTCCCTCAGGTCCTGAAATCCTTATTAAAATGATAATTTTCAAGCGAATTGACTGTATAATATGAAATAGGCTGTACATTTCAGACTTGTTTAAATATGATTGTTTATAACAATTATTAACAATATCGATATACTATTAAGAATATTATGAATGAATATAATGAATATGAGGAATATTATGAGTGACTACCATAGGTGGAAATAGAGTTTGTAGCCTGGCAGAATTAAATTCGACCAGGCGGCTGGGTAAAGATACTTCGTTTCATTTATATCAATCTGGCAATCTTTTAACCAATAAGTACAGGACCTCCAGCCACTAAAACTTCCTAAACCTGTGATACATTTAACGTTACAGTAATAATGTAATTTTTTCGGAAGGTGAAGCCCAGATAGTTCTGAGACCTGTGCGTGGGTAATGTGTTGATGAGTTGACCCACATTTTTCGTTGAGTTCCGAATCATCGGCAAGTGATTTTATAGCCCTCTTTTTTGTTGGCCTCTTTTGTGATTCGGTCACCCTTAACCTAGGAATTTGCAGCTTAACTTATCTGACTGAACAGGTACCTGTTACGGTCCGCAGCTAACAATTTTCTAAAAAAAATTTACAGGTTTTTGCAAAAATTTCAAAAAGAGTGCAAAAGTTTATTCCTTCGAAAACACTTCAATACATAAATAAATATAGCAGAAGAGTGAAGCTATCTTTTTCAATGAGAGATCAATAAATTAGCACTCATTTAGAAAACTTTGGGCTTCTAAGGCCCTCATTCAGGTGGTGAATTGAATGCATTCGTAGTGAAATGAACTGTAAAATCACATTAAACATCAACTACTGCGATTATTGAGTTATTGTATTTTGGAAATTGAGATTGAAGAGTTTTTGAGATTGAAGGGTATGAGCTTGGTTATTGATTGCGAATAAAGCACCCAGAGTTTACAAAACCAGAATTTAAATTGGGTCAAAAAACAGAAGAATAGCAAGTGGAAAGCATCTGGTGCAAAATCAGTATGCTTTGATTCAATAAAGCTCAACTTTATAAAATTTAGGACCGTTCTTGACTATTAAGTACATTCAATTACATTTAAGTACATCTAATTTAAAGATTTGGTAATCCTGATTCGCGTTCTGACTGGCTTTTTTCGTTCACTTTAATACCAACGCAAAAGTCTCATGTGGGCATCAAAAAATGTATAATAGTGAATCTTGTAGCATGTTTCAGATAATTTTCCATTGATTCAATTCAATTCACACCATCTATATGAAGACCGTAGTAATTTCTAAATGGATAATGGAATAGCTGTAATTTTTCGCCCTCTTTATTTCTATAACAAAGCAGTCCGGACCTACATTCATTCTAATATATATATCCTCATGAGAAGCTTCTTATTCAGTCTGACAGAATCATTTTGAACTTTTGAAACACTGTACAAAAAATACTCATGATGGACACATTTTGTTTCCCCATAGCTTATTAACTAATACTCTTTTAAAGCGTCAAGTAATGAATCCCTGTCTCCTCATTAAACTTTATCGGGCAACAATCTTGTAAAAAGAGCTCTGAAAAATCCCATCTTTACCTTCCCAAATTTTACCTGGAAATTAAACCAAAAGTCTGTGTGTGCCCCTGGTCTTCAGTACTTCATTTTAATAGTATCGTTTGAACTAGCCGGTTTAATTGGAGTCACCCAATAGTATTGTTCAGCGGGCGATTTTATCCAATCCTGTCCCTTGGCGCGGAGCAGCTCAGTATAGCGGGACGTTTGAAACTTCCCGCATAGTAATCAAAATGGAACTCTGTATAGTTTTTCGGCTGGGGAGGTAGAAGAGAACATGGGAAAAGTCAACAAAACATCTTGAACGTTTCTCTTCATGCTATTAACATTCCCCTGAATTTTCAAATCAATCTATCCAAAATTAACAAAGTTATGAGCATTTTTCGAATTCATGTCAGGTAACAATAAAAATAAAGTAGTATCCAAAGTGTCTACATAGACATTGAATTGATTTTCAAGTTCCCATTCCAGTAACTTTCTTCTACTTCCTCCTCTTATTATCCTGTCTTCTTCTTCCTCTGTTCTTCTTCTCCACTCTTCTTCTTCCTCCGCTTCTTCTTCTTTGCTTCCTCCTGTCATCTTCTTCTGCTTCCTCACTTCTTCTTCTCCTTCCTCCTCTTTTCCTCTTCTTGCTCCGGTTGCTCGGTCCTCTTTATTCTCTCTTTCTTCTTCTTCTTCCTCCTCCTCTTCTTCTTTTTATCATCTTCTTCTTTTCTTTGCCTCCTCCTGTTTTCTCTTTCTGCTTCCTCTCTTTCTCTTTCTGCTTCCTCTCTTCCTCTTCTTCTCCTTTCTCCTCCTTTTCTCTTCTTCTCCTCCGACTTGCACCGGTTGCTCGGTCTACTTTATTTTCTCTTTTTTCTTCCTCCTCTTCTTCTTCTTCTTCTTTTTATATTCTTCTTCTTTTCTTAGCCTCCTCCTGTCTTCTTCTTCTTCCTATTCTTTCTATGCTTTCTCTCTTCTTCTTCTTCTCCTTCCTCCTCCTTTTCTCTTCTTCTTCTTCACCTCCGAATTGCACCGGTCCTCTTTATTCCCTTCCCTCTTTCATCTTCCTGTCTTCTTCGTCCTGTCTTCTTCTTCTCCTTCCTTCTCTTTTTCTCTTCTTCTTCCTCCTCTTCTTTTTCTTCTCCCATGTTTCTCTTCTTTTTCTTCCTGTCATCTTTTTCCATCTCTCCTTCCCCCTCTTATTCTTCTTCTATTTTTCAATTATATAAATATAATTATATTATATATAAATGATATTATATCTCCAGATATTTAAAATGTATAAAAGTTTAAAATGAAGGTCATGATGAAAATGAAACAAAAATTGGAAGTGGTGGAATATTGTAAACTGAAAGTGGCGAAAGTTTCAATTATTAACTGCTATTCTTTGTTTTCTCCTGTCTTCTTCTTCCTTATCTTCTTCCCCCTCTTATTCTTCTTCTGTTTTTTAATTATATAAATGATATTATATCGTCTTATATTTTAATTGTATAAAAGTTTAAAATAAAGGTCTTGATGAACATGAAACAAAATATAAACTTGAAAAAAACACTTTTAAATGGAAACTAACTCACGTTATGGCGTGACGGCCGTTTCGCTCTGTTGTCTAGAGCATCGTCAGACGACCCACAGTACACTCTTTTTTCAGGTATTCATGTACATGGATATTTGTATTTTGTATAGCAGTTTCTGTGTCAATTATAGTTTCAGTCAATTGTTTTTGTGAGAGGTCATGTTGTGTGTTAATATTGTGTTTTAGTCCCTTATCAAGTAGTTCAATTTCAGATCTATTGAATTCGATTTGTGTGGTATTCGTTGTTCTTTTATGAAATTTCTGTTCTGTGGTGATTAATGGGGTCTGTGCATTTTGAAGTTGTGCAATTTTTTGGTTATGTTTGGTTTTTAATTTTTTGCTCATGAGATTGACTATGCTATTTGTATATGTGATTATTTCTTGTAGTTCAGTGTAGTGAAGAATAGAGCTGAGTTTTAAATGTAAATAATATGCTTTCTTGTTGAGTTCATTCTTTTGTCTGTGTAGATGCTGTATGCTGTTTTTGATGAATAATAATTGAGCCTGTTTCACAGTTTTTTGAGCAGGTATGCTGTTGCTTTTTAAAGAAATTCTTGCATATTTTGGGATGATTTGGTTATGGATGCAAATGTGATTGAACTGAGTGAGTGTACTGTGGGTCGTCTGACGATGCTCTAGACAACAGAGCGAAACGGCCGTCACGCCATAACGTGAGTTAGTTTCCATTTAAAAGTGTTTTTTTCAAGTTTATATTACATATTAGTGGAAACAAGATGGATCTTCAACATCATGAAACAAAAATTGAAAATGGTGGAATATTACAGAAAGTGGCGAAAGTTTTAATTATTAAACTATAGTAATTGTATTGAGAGCAAGTGAATTTTCAAGAATTTCAAAAATAAAGTTCAGGCAGGAATAAGAACTATTATATTATGAGAAAAAAGTGATACTGAAATGCATGAGATAGGCTACTTGTTGGAAAACCATCTTGCAGGTGGATATTTCAGGAACTGGAATTTACTATAATCTTGGTGAAGCTCGCCGGGTCAGCTCAAGCCATTCTCTAATAAGGTTGACATCCAGACGTTGTTGCCAATCTTCTTTAACTTGATGGACGTCGAATTCGCGGTGGAATGAACAAATTTGTACGTTTCATAGTATACGCTAAGGAGAGGGCCAATCTGACTAGCGCTACGTGGTGGTAGAATTCAGAAGCTTCCATGTATATTAAAATTCATTTTGACAACATTCAGACATCCAAGAGTTTTTTCACAAACTAGTGTAGAGCTGATGATAACTGACGAATTGTCACGTGATTTCTGTTGTGGGTCAAGTCGGCATGCCTGAAAAGGCATGGGGCGAAACTAACCTATTTCAACCTTTTCTAACGATTTTATTAAGGAATGTAATCGGGCGTCCGTATACGGATGCACAATTACACATGGACGTCCAAACGAATGTAAATCAACAATGTATGGATGCCGAAATGATGGTCAGATGTAAATATATATATATATATATATATATATATATATATTAATGATTAATAATAATAATTATTTTTCTGCATGATGGAAAGCACATCCAGAGGACGAGTTTATTGATATAAGCTCAAACATTACAAATATATTATATAGAAAACCCAGTCATTTGATTGCTAAATTTAAAAAATAAAACTCACTTTTAATCTATGTGTCCTGGTGATCATCAATATAAGATAGACTCGAGATAGATCAAGCTAATACTATTCTTAACTAGCCTTTATAACTAATACAACAATAACAAAAAACTATTTACGGTACCTAAAACTACCTAAAGTATGCAAAATCGTATTTCTATTCACATCCTATTCACTATGAGAACCTATCTATGGTACGGTAGACTCCAATATTATAAAACCAATCCCTATTTTTTTTAAATCTGCTAATATTGCCTTCTTCTTTCATTTCCAGTGGAATTCTATTGTAAATTGTTGGCCCTATAAATATGCTATTGATCTTTGTCCGAATTAATGAATTGTTAATTTATATCACTCCCGTCTTGGTGATTATACTAAAGAATCCTCATTCTTTTTCTATCTTCAACTACAGTAGTTCAAAAGCATGAACGACCCACGACTGATATGTTGACAGTGTCGACAAAAGTAGAGCCAAGAGAAAATACAAAACCGTTGAAATTGCAACTCAACCCGACTTGAGTCGTGTTTGAGTCGACTTGCACCTCTTCGACTCGACTTTAGCTTCGGTCGACTTGCTCTCTTGTGACCGACTCACAAGTCGACTTGCAGAAAGGAATGAGTCGCCCATCACTACGCTACATGCAAAGTTTTTGCGTTCCAGACAACGTAAATAACGCCGCTAAGGGGTCTGCCATATGATTAAAAACTGTTGACTTCTATCAGCTGTTCCTTTAAGCTGTTTGGCCGGCAAGTTCAGTAGGTTAGGTGAATGATGATTTGCAAAACACACAAACAGCTTGTCCATCGAAACAGCGTGTACAGCAGATCGAAAAATTTCAAATTATTTTCCATATGATTAAAAGATCCCAGCAAGCTAGCTAGCCATGTACCCGTGCTTTGCATAGGCAAAACTTTAACCCCCTAAAAGCACCCCTAAAATTGCGAATTTTGAAAAATCCTTTCTTATTGCACGGTGAAATCCTATAAGGATTGTTCATACGAAATTTCAAGTTCATAGGCCTAGTAGTTTTGGCTCTGCGTTGATGAGTGAGTCAGGGTATCATCCTTTTATAGATAGAGATTGTTCATTGCTGGACTAGTCACTTTCAGTTCTTCGGGTATGGAATTTTTAATTCTTCAAAATTATAATTTTTCTTTTGTAATTAAAAAAACAAATTGTATATTTCCAAATTTTATTAATAACTCAGTAATATTTTAAAATTATCTCTTACATTAGTAGATGAGAATTCTTTCCTCACACACGGATCTGTAGTCCATATGGGGAAATATACAGGGTGGGGGAAATGTTTGGAAACGGCTTAATATTTCATATACAAAGGTGATTTTGCGGTAGGTATGATTGAGGATCCTACTCAAATTGAAAATACTATTTTACTGTGACTTTAAAAATCTGGTCCGCCATCTTGGAACCGCCATTTTGAATGTAACTTTTTTTTTTAAATAGGAAGGGGGTCATGCGATACATGATTTCAATACAGAATTTTAAGACAAAATGAATGCCGAAAACCGCACATCGATATGTCAACCCGTTTCGGAGATATTTACATTATTAATCGATACCATGAAAAGCAGAAATGAAATAAATAAGTACATTAAAATCTTACCTATCAAATTTTTTGTTAATAGTGTTTGCTAATAAACATTAAAACCCAATTATTTTAATAAATGTTCAAACTGTTTTCCTTCAGCTGTTTGACAATGTGCTAATCTTAAATAATAGCCATCAAGCACATTTTGAATCATTTCGCGTGGAATTCTGTTAGCCACTTCAGTTATACATTCTCTCAGTTCATTAATTGTTGCTGGTTTCTTTTTGTACACATTGTCTTTCATGTAGCCCCAAAAGAAATAATCAAGTGGAGAGAGGTCAGGTGACCTAGCGGGCCACTCTATTGCACCTCTACGACCTATCCAGCGTTGGGGAAATGTTTGGTTCAATATATCCCGCACTCCTAATGCATAATGAGGGGGCGCCCCATCTTGTTGAAACCACAAGTTATGTAACTCTTGTCCGTTGATGTTCTGGATGGCTGGAACGATCAAATTTATTAACATGTTCTCGTAAATGGCACCTGTTAAATTATTCTCGATAATAAATGGTCCTACAATGTGACCATTTACCATACCAGCCCATACGTTTAATTTTTCAGGATACTGTGTATGACCCTCCTTCATCCAGTATGGGTTGACATCGGTCCAGAAACGATAGTTTTGCTTATTTACATTGCCGTTAAGCATGAACGTAGCTTCATACGAAAATACTACATTATTAAAGAAGTTTGGATCATTGTCATACTTGTTCATCATTATGTCACAAAACTCTACCCGGCGGTCGAAATCATCCTCATTCAGTTCTTGTAATACATGAAGCTTAAACGGATGGAAATGAGATTCCTTAAGAACTTTTCTGACAGAACGAGTAGACATACCATGTTCCTTGGCAACGCTTCTAGTTGATGTATGCGGATCTTCAACAAATGATTGCATTACCTCTAAAGATTTTTCATTGTTGGTGGCAGTATTTGTTCTTCCAGTGCGAGCACGATCAGTCACTTTGCCCGTTTCTTGAAACCGCTTTACTGTCTTAAAAACAACACTTTTACTAATTGGATTTCTGTTGGGAAATGTTTCGTTGAATAAATCAGAAACTTCTTGGTAAGACCGTACTCTATCTCCATAGCCGCGCATCATTAACAAAGTTATTCTCTCGGTTTCATTTAAAAATGCCATTGCGAACGACTTTAAACACACTCACTACTTCATGATTGAAAAAGAATTCATTAAATCAGTTGGATTATTACAGATGATTTTAGGTTGATATCATGATTATTGTTGATATTATGATATCCAGAGTCAGATGTTCATCACGCGAAATGATTCAAAATGTGCTTGATGGCTATTATTTAAGATTAGCACATTCTCAAACAGCTGAAGGAAAACAGTTTGAACATTTATTAAAATAATTGGGTTTTAATGTTTATTAGCAAACACTATTAACAAAAAATTTGATAGGTAAGATTTTAATGTACTTATTTATTTCATTTCTGCTTTTCATGGTATCGATTAATAATGTAAATATCTCCGAAACGGGTTGACATATCGATGTGCGGTTTTCGGCATTCATTTTGTCTTAAAATTCTGTATTGAAATCATGTATCGCATGACCCCCTTCCTATTTAAAAAAAAAAGTTACATTCAAAATGGCGGTTCCAAGATGGCGGACCAGATTTTTAAAGTCACAGTAAAATAGTATTTTCAATTTGAGTAGGATCCTCAATCATACCTACCGCAAAATCACCTTTGTATATGAAATATTAAGCCGTTTCCAAACATTTCCCCCACCCTGTATTTCTTTCTATTTTAATTGTACTTCTATTATGATAGTAATATGTTGTGGAAATCAATTAAAATAAAATAAAAAAATTATATTCAAATCTATAAATAGCTATTACTCATTAAAAGTTCATGATATTGCATTAATTTGAGAGTTACGGAAAATAATAAAACACTGTTAGATGTTGTCAATTCCACTTCTTTATGGAGTTCCACAACATCAACAGACGTGGGCTCTGGCTTTGTTTAAGCTGATGATTTGATTTTATTTATCAATCAAATACAGAGTTCTCAAATAAATGAAACGGCTTGTTGCATTTATGCATATCTTACTTGCTTGTGTATTTTTTATTTTGAGAGCTTTCTTTTTCTTGCCACGTGCAGGTGAGAGCTCATGTCTCACCTCACAAACTATACTTTGGACAAGTTTCAAGTTGAATTTTTTTTAAATTCACAGTATTTTCCAATTTATTGTCGACAGGCGTATTCCACGGCGGCAATCGTGATGACTGGCGCGTAGCTATCCGACTCTACCGCGGTCCACTGCTGGTCGTCGAGTTCCTATTCCTGATGGGCGTCAACGTCTACGGCTGGCGTTCGTCAGGCGTCAATCACGTGCTCATTTTCGAGCTGGACCCGCGCAACCATCTCTCCGAACAGCACATCATGGAGACAGCGGCCATCTTTGGTGTCATCTGGACCCTGTCAGTGCTCAGCTTCCTCTATTCGTCGGCGCTCAGTGTACCGCCCTATGTCAATCCTCTGGCGCTCATCTTGATCATGGCCATCTTCCTCTTTAATCCGACGAGGACTTTCCGCCATGAGGCCCGATTTTGGGTGCTTAGAGTTCTGGTGAGTGGTCATATTCAGGAAATAAATAGGTTTATATTAGCATGTGTTTATCTATACAGTAAAATGAATGAATTTATTCATACAAGATTAGATTAGATTTATCAAGCCACTGACCACCTCTCAAATGAGTATATGGACTTGTCATATTTTTTTAATTCATAATTTACATAATTTATTGAATAAATGAAGAAAACTAGAAAAATATTATCTACAAAGGAAAGTATAGAGCATAGCTAGAGTTCTGGTAAGTGTTCAAAAAAAGTAAATTAATAAGTTTATATTAGTATTTATAAGTACAGTGATTTTTAAATTAATTTATGCACGAACGATAACTTAAACTTTGAAGTAGAATAGATGATGAAAACTATAAAAAAATTGATGGAACAAAGGAAAGAAGAGCAGAGTCAAAAAATAAAGAGGTTTTGGGAAGATAAAAGGCAGGGAAATATTCAACTTATTATTGGCATGCAAATAATCTATAATCAACCAAATGAAGGTACGCAATTTAAGCTACAAGCAATAAAGCAAAGATCAAAATGTAGTAAATGGTATTCGTCTGAAGGGAAAATTATTAATAAGCAAAAAAAAATATATATATATAATAATTGCTTGTCTTATTTGACTTGTGTTTGCATGACCAGTTTAAGTCAAATTGTATGCATTGAGAGAGCTAGCGGCTAGCATACAGTTTGACTTGAACAGACCGCAATTTGATGCAGACCGTATATCTTTTAACAATTCCATACAGTAATAATAACATTTTTCACAAAGTAGTTTTGTTTGCTACAAAGATATATAATTACTTAGAAGAATGAAGAATAATATGGTGTTGAAAAACCTACAAAAAACAGGGGGAAATAATGAATAGAAGACTCAATGTACATTTTTGAAGATGATAGAAATGTTATTCTGTATTAGTTTTTTTATTACTTCGTATGGTATTGTATTATTTTTTTTAAATTTCTGGTGGTATAACAGTTGACCAAAGTTTTGAATTCATTTGGTACTGTAGAATAATGAATCTATTTGTGGCTCGGAACCCATCTAAAACTGTAGGTCCAAATAATCAATAACCAAATCGCCGTCATTTTTCACAAAGGAGTTTTGTTTGCTACAAAAATATATAATTAGAAGAATGAAAAATAATATGGTGTTGAAAAACCTACAAAAAAACGGGGGAAAATAATGAATAGAAGACTCAATGTACATTTTTGAAGATGATAGAAATGTTATTCTGTATTAGTTTGTTTATTACTTCGTATGGTATTGTATTATTTTTGTAAATTTCTGATGGCATAACAGTCGACCAAAGTTTTTAATTCATTTGGTACTGTAGAATAATGAATCTATTTGTAGTTCTATTTGTGGTCCGGAACCCACCTAAAACTGTAGGTCCAATGCATCATCCAACTCATTACCCACGCCCAGGTCTCAAACCTATGTGGGCTTCATCCTTAAAAAAGCTATGATTGCAATTTTTAAGTTTGATTGAAATTGTAATCCCTTATTAAAATAAATGGTAAAATGGACATTCAAATTTATTTATTTGTTATGTATTATCATAACAATTTGTTCTGCAACTCTTGAGAATAAATGAATAAATTTTCAAACAAAAACAGTAGAAAAATGCTTAATGCTACTAAATACATGAAATAAAACATCTTCTTCTTAAATAACCGTAACGGCGTTGCCAGCAAAACCAAAGTTTTGTATGCTAGCAACAGGCATCAATCTAAAGTCCAATACACACGAACGACAATTCAGCGGCAATTCGACTGCAAAATTGCAGTTGGTTGCAGTTGAACTGCCGCTGAGTTGCCGTCGAAACCGACTGCACTTCGACTTCATTTTTGATGTCGGGCCGACATTTGTGTTGACATTCTGTTGCCGTCATGTGTGTGTTGACACGACTGCAAGCCGACGACAGTACAGCGTTACCTAGGCAACAATAGGAGCGCTGAAGATAAAGTTAACGCTGGCTTTTAGTCCTGTTGCCGCCGTGTGTGTGTTAACTCGACTGCAAGCCGACGGCATTTTTGTAGACAGCTTCCTGACAATACCGACGGCAGTCGCCGATTGACACAGGTTGCCGCTCTGTTAACATCGCCCATGTGTGCGCTCTTTTACATTTTCGTATCTAATCCCATTGAATTGTGTTAATGTCAGCAACTGACAGCAATTTTGCAGTTGAATTGCTGCTGGATTGCCGTTCGTGTGTGTTGGGCTTAAGTACAACTAAAAATTTACACAATCAATTCATCGAAAATTTAGTAGTGAAAATGTTATGCAAGAATAGTGTTTACTGCCATATGGAATGTACTATTGTCATATTGAATGGTCCTGAACGTCCACCTTTCGTTAAATGTGTTGAAGGTGAAGTAATTAAATGTGAGCAAAGTCGGCATCAGATATTTTAAAACAGTGAAAGTATTTAAAGCAGTATAAAGTCACTAGTACCGAAATATTCGTCGAAATAGCAGCTCGAGGAGAAAAAGATTCACCAGCCCTAACTTAAATGACTGTCGCTACCTCGTGTCTATGAAGCCATGAATTAGCATCCTCGAGTACCAAAAAGTGAGTGATTAAAAATATCTAATTCATGAGCTCATGGTAGTGCGCCGAAATTAAAGTTGAATTAGGCAAGCCTATCGACGAATTTTACTATTGTACTATTGGGCTTAAGACTAAGTACAACTGAAAATTGACACAATCAATTCATCGAAAATTTAGTAGTGAAAATATCATGCAAGAATAGTGTTTACTGTCATATGGAATATATTGGCAGTAGAAAGTATCTAAAGGTAAACCAAAAGTAAAACATATATCTATAGCTATTTGATGATGATATTTGATAAGCAGATTTATTAAGTTTTTTGTCCTTCAGTTGAAAATCATTGCATCGCCTTTCTTCTACGTGGGATTCGCTGACTTCTGGCTGGCGGATCAACTCACCAGTTTGGTACCTGCACTACTTGATCTTCAGTATTTCTTCTGTTTCTATATAACCAATGAGAGCTGGATGAAAGCAGATAGTAAGTAGAAGCTAGTTTTGAAGGAGCTGACAATTTAACAAACTGACAAATATACAGAAACAGAATTTATTAATTTCGAATTCCTCAAAGTGGTATCAATTAAACTGAAGACTTGCGTGATGGCGGATATTGTTGACAATAGCATTGAATAGCTGATGGAAATCGATGAATACTACTGTGCAAAAATATTCCCGGCAGTGACTGATATTGTTGTAGAGTAGCATTCATCGATTTCCATCAGCTATTCAATGCTGTTGTCAATATCCGCCATAGCGGAAGTCTTCATTATAAATTAATAGCACCTAGAGGAGTTCAAAATTAATAAATTCTGTTTAATTCTGTAGAAGTGTTGATTAGTTGTTCCTTATTTCTGACAGTTTGTTAAATAAGTTATTCTACATTTTTTCTTTCCAATTGAGCTCTTCTCCCCTTCATTAGTCTTCTTCGTTTTAATAATCATCATCTTCTTCTCCTTTGTCTTCATTTTCTTCTTTTCCTCCTCCGTCGTCTTCTTTTTCATCTTCTTCTATTTTATTTTCCATCTTCATCTTTTTTTATTTTCCTTCTTCTTCATCTTATTTTTATATTCCTTCTTCTCCATCTTCTTTCTCTCTGTCATCGTCATCATATTTTTTCTTCTTCTTTTTCTCCTTATTTATTTTTATTTTTTCTTCGTCTTCTTTTTCTCTTATTTATTTTTCTTATTTTCTTCTTCGTCTTCTTTTTCTGCTCATTTATTTTTCTTATTTTTTCTTCTTTGTCTTCTTTTTCTCCATTTATTTTTCTTATTTTTTCTCCTCCGTCTTCTTTTTCTCCTTATTTATTCTTCTTATTTTTTTTCTCCTTATTTATTTTTATTATTTTTTCTTCATCTTCTTCTTTGTCCTCACCTTCTTTTTCTTCTTCTTCTTCATCTTCTTCTTTGTCCTCACCTTTTTCTTCTTCTTCTTTTCCTCCATCTTCCAATTATTATTGTTTGTTCTTGCAGTATTTTCTTACTTTTATTATCTTTTCAAATAATTTTCGTTCAACAATTTATTTCTTTTGTGAACTTGATTATCTACATACTATCATTCTCTGCGTGTCTGCCTGTCTGTTATTTTTTTTCAGTTTTAGATGTTTCCATTATTTTACCAATTTCACTGAAGAATTTTATCATATTGTGTAACAATTGTTACATCCGTGAATCTTTCAGACATCATGGAGGGCTCCATAATTTGAGATACAAAGGAGAAAAACCTAAGTTGACGTTTTTGTGCTGAGGTTTCAGAGGTACTTTTGTTTTAGATAAAATGGTTTTAAAAATGACATTTGTACAATCTTGTAAATTTCAAATTGTATTTAGAATAATGGTTTTCGTTTTTTTTGTTTGTATTTAGTAGAGAAAAAACAATTATTATTTTTATCAACTTTTTAAGTGAATTCAACGACTTGCAGTCAAATTTTTATTAAGAATAAGTAGAATTTACTTACTATGTAGGCCGAACGTTTTCGAATCTTGGAGATTCATTTTCAGAGGCCTGAAAATGAATTTAATAAGAATTTGACTGCAAGTAATTGAATTCACTTAAAAAGTTGATATTAACAACGCAGTTTGTCATGGAACAAGAAATCGAGGAATATTATTTTTATGTGTGATAATATGGTTGCTTAAGTTGTAAGAAAGTAATCATGTCTTGAAAATATTAGAGAAATCATTTTTTGTGACCTAAGCAAATGCAAATAACTTGAAAAATCAAAACTTAGATATACCTGGATCTTACATAATTCCTGAAAACATAAAAGCAATAGGACATCAATAAATTCAAGCAACAACTTCATAACAAACTGGCTAATGAATATTGACAGACAGCATATAGAGAGGATATTTTCAAACAATGATTATGATGGAAACTTGTGATCTTGAAAACTAACCAATCCTGAATCCTATATTCTATTTTTAACCAAACCTCCTGTGATTTTTTCTCTACTAACACCTAATCTAGAACATGGCATGCCATAGTGGGGTAGGATGATTCCTAAATATATGTTATTATTACCTGTAATATAAATATTGAACCAAACTTTGTTAAAATATTTTGTACTATACATTTGAAAAGGGAAATAAATCCATTTATTATATTATTATTACCTATTATATTCTTAAATTTTTCAAGAGTATAAAATTTATACTATCTACTTGAATTGCCATGTGTGAATAGTCTAAAAAATTAAAACCTATGGTTTCTTATGACAATACTCATGGAAAAGGATTTAAATAGAAATAAGGAATGGAGTGGAATTTGATTCAATTTATGGTTTTGGAGGTTTGTGTTCATCTTGTGTGTGTATATTGTTGAAAAATTTTCAAGTGGTGGCTATTCTTGATAATATTAATCTTAAAAGATGGTAATTTATTTAATTGAGTTGCTGAGATCAGAAACCACAAAGTTGAGTTAACAGTGGAAGTGAACTTTTCAATAGTCTGTTCATGTTGTGGTCAGTAATGAGTCCTAACCTAACCTAAACCTAACCTAACCTAAACTTAATCTAACTTTACCTATCTGAGAGAGTCAGATTCATTCTTCACTAAGAAATAGCGTTCTGAAAATCTGAATGAGTGCAGAAAGCACACAATTCATTGACTTTTATGTTGTTTCTGTTGTCAGATACAAAAATGTTGAAAATGTGACTCATGTGTTGATCTTAGCAATTCAATTATCTAAAAAAAGGAATTTCATTTGAAGTAAATTTAAAACTCTGAAGGTGTGTGTACATTTTTTGTACAAAATAAGTAGAATTGTTTTGAGAATTCGATAGCATTGAATCATATTTTCATATTTGTCGTAATGTTGTTACAGATGCCACAAAATGTGTTGACAAAGTTTACATGTTGAGGCCAATTGTCGCTTGTCTGCCAGCGTGGTTTAGATTTGCGCAGTGCCTTCGTCGCTATAGAGACACCAAAGAAGCATTTCCTCATCTGGCCAATGCTGCCAAATACTCCACAACCTTTTTCGTTATACTCTTCTCGTTTTTACATCAGACTCATTCCAGTAAGTTACACTAATCCATCTTATCTCTTTGACTTAGATTCTATTAGCTGTTTTGAATATTTTTTAGACTTTTGTATTCCTACTTTGAATTGATTATATTTAATGATTATTTCTCAATCCATAGTATATCTTTGACTAGCTTGATTCTAATTCTTGTTTTGAATGCCTCTGTGCTTGATTGCATTTTTTTTTCACCTTCCATATTTTCATTCGTCCAAAATTGGCAAGCACAGTTGGTTGGGGCGTTGCAACTTCAGCTTGCTGTCGTTTAAGTGGTCGTGGTTTCAAATCCCACTTCTCCGTCTGGCATCTATGTGTAATCATCCACGCACAAGTCTCAGACTCATGTGGGCATCATCAGCAATAAATTGATCTCATTTTAATTAATTTCTTAAATTCAAAAGATTAATTTCTCATTTACTTTTAAGCCATACTAATTTGTCATACCTTTTTGACGTGCTACATTTTAGTCATCACTGATTTAAATATCTTGATTCTAATAGTTTTCAATGTTCCTTTAATATTCTTATTTATTGATACTGTAATTGATTGTATTTAAGAATGATTTATCATTTATTTTCAAGTTTTACTAATCCGTCAAACCCCTTTGACTTGCTTGATTCCAATAAATTGCTTTGAATATCTTTATGCTGGATTGAAATTGTTTTAAATACGTTTATGCTTTAGATAATACGATATATTGATAATATATTTACATTGATAATTGATAGAAAATGTTTCTTTTTAATAATATTAAGTAGTGTGCGCATAACATTTCTCAGGCTTACTTTATTGATAAACTCTTGAAAAGCATTTATTATTTTAAAATAGTGCACAACAATTATTTTATATTTCATGTTAGTGTGTTAAATGAATGAATGCATATTTATTTTTTTGTTCATGTCAAAACAGGCAAAATAACAAATTTACAGAACTGAAATATTTTCAAAATTATCTAATCTTGTAACTGCTTGAGTACTAATGTTCCAACTTCTCTTTTGTTCATATAGAAGATGAAGAAGATGAGAATCCTTACTTCTATTTATGGATTCTATCTTTGGTAGTTAGTTCCTGTTACGCTTATCTCTGGGACATCAAAATGGACTGGGGCCTTTTCGATAGTAAAGCGGGTGACAATAAATTCTTACGCGAGGAGATTGTCTACTCTTCAACTGTAAGTTTTAATTATTCTTCTCTTCTTACTTCTCATTCACTTCCCAGTGGTTCGGAAACCACCTAAAACGGTAGGTCCAACTCATCAATGACCATCATCCAACTCATTACCCATTCACAGATCTCATTCTATGCGGACTTCATCCTCCAAAAAAATTGTTCAATCATAAATCATATTGTCAACTCATATCTCCATCAATTAAGTCACGTTCAAAACACTGCAAGTAAACTTTCACTTTCATGCATTTTCTTCTTCTTTATTGTAAACTCAACGACTTGCAGTCAGTTTTAAATTTTGAATATATAATAATTATACTCACACTTGGCCGAACGTTTTGGAGTTATGGAAACTCATCTTCAAGGCCACGTTTCCAAGGTGAGTATTCATAACTCGAAAACGTTCGGGCAAGTGTGAGTACAATTATTATATATTCTCAATTTAAAACTGACTGCAAGTCGTTAAATTTACAAAAAAAAAGTTACTATTAACAACGCAGATCGTTATGAAACAAGAAATCCAAGAATTTTCTTCTTCATTGCGTTTTTTAATGGTTGAAATTACTCTATTCATAACATGGTTACAGAACAGATATTAGTATTTCTTTGTAATATGCTAATGAGATTATCAACTTACATCCTTCTAACCAAGCACATAACCTCTACTGTGAAGTTTTAGTAGATGTTCTTCTTATTACATTTCCTTTATATTGAAATTACTCCACGTTATTAGAGAGCAATGTTTTATCAATCGCTTTAATCATTCAATTGTCAAGAATTCAATTGTCAATTGTTTTTGTTAGTAACAAGAAATGGTTTACTTTACTAATAAATAATACTGATAATGGTTGGTCTGAATAAATCTGAGTAAGTTGAGTGAGTGGACTCTGTTGAGTGACTGGAGTCGACTGTTGAGTCAATGGGAGTCCGATAGAAAAGCGTGAGAAACAGCAGTGATTGACTGAATTTTTATTCACATCAAATAACTAGAATCCTAGGCCCCGAGTCAAAAATATGAGTTGTTAAGCAGACTCAACTTTATTCACACCACTTTCTTTGTATTGGCGAAGGTAATATTGTGGAAGCTATCCATAATGAATAATAAGACGAAATTGTCACAACCAAATTTATTAAAAAATATTGAGAAACTAGTTTCAAATGTTATACCATTGTCAATCTCAATCAAAACTGAGTTGTTATACCATTGTCAATGTCAATCAAAACTGAGTTTGATTGAGATTGATAATGGTATAACAACCGAAACTAGTTTCTCAATATTTTTTAATAAATGTGGTTGTGACAATTTCGTCTTATTATTCATTATTCACACCACCCATTGTCTTAACGACTTCAATTAATAACACATGGAATACTATAGTTTCAACTGTCACATCATTTTCAATCTAACTATAGTACCTCATGTGTTATTAATTAAAGGGGTTGAAACAGCATCAGTATTATTATTTATTATAGATATCTACCTCACTATTACTATAACCTATACTAAGAAAGGTTATAAGTTTATTTGGGAAATGATTCAGGGTGACTTTTTGTAAAGCACAGGAATGAATTAGTGTGCATATAGAATCGAAGGTGAGGTCTAAATTGTTTCTGTGTTTCACAAAAGCCTGCGTTACATCAGCAAGACTGCGTCCCTATTTGTGCCTAGTCTAAAAGACTAGATTTCGTCAATTATTGAAATCACAAATTTTGGAACACCATTTATGTATAGTTTTATGTAAACCCTATCTATTTTATTTGGTTGAAAATACTTTACTGGCAAAGTTAACACTCTTATTTGTGTAATAGCTATTTTGAATTATTGTAACGTTTCCTCAGACATGGTTGACCTCCAACCGTTTCTGAGGAAACTTTACAACAATGCGAAATAGCTATTACACAAATAAGAGTGTTAAATTCACCAGTAAAGTATTTTCAACAATTATTCATGTGTATGATGTTGAAGATCCATCTTGTTTCCACTATTATAATTATAATAAAAACTTGGAAAACACTTTAGTGGAAATTGTGTGAGTCGTCTGACGATGCTCTTAACATCAGAGCCGTAGCAGGTATCTGTTCAATCAGATAGATAAGCTGCATTCTCGTAGGTCCTGTTCGTAACGGTGACCGATTAGATTGGCCAGCAAAAAAGACATTGTTCTCTGCTGTAAAATCACTTCCCGGTGGTTCGGAACCCACCTAAAACTGTAGGTTCAACTCATCAATCACCATCATCCAACTCATTACCCACGCACAGGTCTCAGACCTATGTGGGCTTCATCCTCCAAAAAAAAATGGCCGTCATGCCATAACGTGAGTCACAATTTCCTCTTAAAAGTGTTTCAAGTTTTTATTATAATTATTCCTGTTTAAATATCAAGTGAAAAGTAACATAGAGTTATATTATATTTTGTTTTGTTTCAGAGTTACTACTACTTTGCAGTTATGGAAGACTTTATTCTAAGGTTTGGCTGGGTACTTTCCATGTCATTAACCGAAATGGGATATGTACATGGTGACCTTATGGTGTCGATTCTATCACCATTAGAAGTATTTAGGTAATGGATCATTTGGAATGGATAATTACTCAATTTAAAAAGAATCTCATTACGATGATGATAAGCATATGACTTTTTATGGTAGGAGACTCTTACGGGTAGTTCCACCTGGTCGCATTTAGCCCTGTTTAATGGTGACATGGTGATCCATTTGCATAATAAAAGTGTTAATTAGTTTGTACCAGTAAGTAGTGATGTAAAATACCAGGGCATTTAAAACTCGGGTTAAATATCATGGGTAAATACCCAAAATTCATAAATACTTGTGTATTTATGAAATAGAGCAAGATTAATCGATGTTTGCCCCTGAATATATTGTTATTATAATTTTTAAGTTTCTTATCATTGTATGATATATTGGGATAGTCTATAACGTGGCCTAACTGGCATGTAGGAATAATATAAAAAGTAATAAAACTTTCAATGTAGATGTTTTTTTTTTTTTTTTTTCTGAGGATGAAGCCCACATAGGTCTGAGACCTGTGCGTGGGTAATGAGTTGGATGATGGTGATTGATGAGTTGGACCTACAGTTTTAGGTGGGTTCCGAACCACCGGGAAGTGATTTTACAGCAGAGAACAGTGTCTTTTTTGCTGGCCAATCTAATCGGTCACCGTTACAAACAGGACCTACGAGAACGCAGCTATCTCTGATTGAACAGATACCTGCTACGCCTCGCGGCTATCACTTCCCAAAATGAATATGCAGGTATTCAGTGTTGCCTCAGCTCCTATCTGGATAAACCTATTTTGAAAAATTCCTTCTGTATTTTGGTCTAATTTTAATTTTAAATCTTTGTGTCATAGAGTTTATAAAAGTATGTTTCATTTTAGTACTAAACAAAAGATTTTGAACAAAAATCCTTTTAAAATTATTATTGAATCTTACCATCCGACAGACTGAGTTTTTATTATTTCCTTGGGTTAGTTTACACATACTAGGTCAAATTTTCCTCTCTATAAATGATAATTAATACTTTTATAAACTCTTTTTGTCATTTTCAATAAAATCCCCATGGAAAACGAAGAAAATTATAAATACCCAGGACTGGGTATTTATGTTCCTCATGCTCAGAAGTAAAATGCTAGTGGCTACCATATTAAAAATTGTTAAACACTTTCTATCATCATTTTACTATCCTTACAGGATAGTAATTGCAAAAAGACAACTCAATCTTCTCTAAATTCGATAAAAATCATAAATACCCAGTTTTTGTGTATTTACCCGGCCGGCCCTTGGGTTAATACCCAATTAATAAATACCTACCCACTGGGATTTACCCGGCCCACATCTCTACCAGTAAGATGAGAATAAATACTAAAATAAATTTAACTCTATTAGAAAAAGGGACAAGATGCATAGCGAGTTGAATAAGCAACCATTCAATAATGGATTGAAAGAGGAATATAAACGGTACCGAAACACTTTGAATAACGTGATAAAAAATGCAAAAATTGAATATTACAACGAAAAATTTAAATTTTATAAGGGTAATATGAAGAAAACATGGGAATGCATAAAGGAGATTACAAACAGCAAAAATAGGGATTTTCAACCCAAAATTGAAGCTAACGTATTAAATAAGCATTTTGCAACAGTTGGCCAGTCTTATGCTGATAATCTGTTGCAGAATAATCGAATTGAAATCCCAGAGTCTATCTCCATGAGACCTTTGAATAGTTTATTCCTAAATCCAACCAATACTGAGGAGATAAATAAATTTATACATGAAATTAAACCAAACTCCTCTCCAGGTGTGGATAACATTAGTGGAATATGTTTAAAAAAAATCTCAAAATTCATTGTTTGCCCTCTGGAATTCATTTTAAATAAGTGTTTTTTGTTGGGATATTTTCCGAAAAAATTCAAGATAGCTTTAATAAAACCAATACCTAAATCCAAGGACCTTGCAAATCCTCAAAACTATAGACCTATTAGCTTACTAACCAATTTATCAAAAATTATGGAAAAAATTATAAAGGTTAGATTGATGGACTTTCTTAGAAAAATCAATTTTATTTCGAATAACCAGTATGGTTTTCAAGAAGGTAAATCCACCAAAGATGCTGTCTTACACTTGACAAATTTAATAAATAAAAATTTTGATAGTAATAAAAAAACACTGGCTATATTTTTAGACTTAGCAAAGGCTTTTGATTCTATACCACATTCTATTCTTTTTCATAAGCTAGAATGTTGTGGAATAAGAGGAATAACAAAAGAATTATTTGCAAGCTATTTGACAGATCGAATCCAAATTTTAACACTAAATGATAAAACTGACATTCAAAAAATTAAAGAGTTTGGACTTCCACAAGGAACTGTACTATCGCCGCTACTTTTTTTGATTTATGTCAATGACTTATTGAAAATCGAAATTCCGAATGGTGTTACACTATCCTTTGCCGATGACACTGCTCTAATTTTCTCAGGATTAACATGGAATGAAACATTTAACTCTGCTAATCGTGGTCTTGAAATGGTTAAATCATGGCTGAACAGCCATATTTTAACACTAAATGCGAGTAAAACTAAATACATATCTTTTTCCCCCAACAGAAGTGGTCAGCCTCCAGATGAGCTTGATCTGATAATACACAGTCATAACAACATCACTGTTAACTGCACTTGTCCATCAATAGAGAGAGTAAAATCAATCAAATATTTAGGTGTTTCCGTGGATCAGCATATTAAATGGGACATTCACATTCAGAATCTATGCTTCAAACTGAAATATTTAATAACAATTTTTTACAGGATCAACCAATTAAAAGACTTTAATATTTTGAGAACGATCTACTACGCTTATGCTCATTCACTTTTCCATTATAATATAGAAGTATGGGGAGCAGCGTATGACACTCATTTTAAAAAACTTTTTATAATACAAAAGCATATTATTAGAGCTGCGCTTGGAAGACCCAGACTCTATCCCAGCAGACTAATATTTGAAGAGATAGATCTACCAACGTTACGTCAAACTTATGTGACAAATTTAATTCTCTTTATTAATAAAAATACACATCAATTTACCCGTCGCACAGTCCCTTATAATATACGGCCAACAATAGTAAATGCTTTCAATATTAATTTTACTTCATTAACATCCAGTAAACACCAATTTGAATATCAGAGTAAGAAACTAATAAATAGAATTCCGGAAGACTTTATTAAGGATAAAATAACAAAAACCAAATTGAGATTAATAAAATCGTGGGTAAAACAAAACTATTATTTTAAAATTGAGAACTGAGTTGGCTGAATCATCATTTTTTGCAAAATTAATTATTCATTATTGTGTGAAAATTATTAAAACTTGACAATTTTATTATTATATTATTTTTCTGTGCACTTATATTTTGATTATTGTGTACTGCAAATATTGATAGAATTCAACATCCGTTAATTATCATCTATCAATAGAATTGTTTCATTTGTACTGCTGTTGTTATATTCAAAAATGTATTTATTATTTTAGAACTCGTGGCTGGAGCTCAAGGCTTCTTTTTCCAGTCACGCCAAAATCTATTGTATTTTTAATTATTACTTTTATTTGTAATAATATTCATTTTATTTGGCAATAAAAAATTCATTCATTCATTCAAATAAAAACTGGCACGGTCGTGCCAGAGTGTTCTGAATACCCAATTCAAGTGAATAGGAGGAAAACACTTCCAATAAATATAGTATCATATTTTATAGAAGATTGTTCAATAAGTATTTTGTCATGAAAAAATCTCAGATTATGAGAATGAAAAAAATCCATTCAAACTAGGCCTACTAGAATTAGAATAATGTAGTTGGAATATTTAGAGTAGTGAATAATCTTATATCATTGTATCAATAAGTATTTTGTGTTCAAGCATCGCATATAAGAATGGAGCAATTTTAAACTGTAGGCCTATGTCAGTTTAAATAGTGAATAATCTTACACCCGGTTAGTTCCCAGGTTTAGACTTGAAAAGTCAAAAAGAGTTCCCCTATTCTTCTCCCAAATTCTTAGAGGTCCTGCCTGACTTTATAAAAAACTAAACATAGAAAAATTCATATCCGTTGAAGCATGTCTCCTCAATCCATTTTATTCCCTTGCCGAAAGGCAATCTGTTTATCGAACTTAGGGTTACCAATAACATCTATTTTCACGCTTGAATAGTATCAAATAGTTTCAAATTGTGGTCTATTCTGTATCATATTATGTCATTCACCATTTTATTTGATCTTACATACACAATTTCAACTAATGTTATATGTTTCTAATGTCCAAGTATCTGTAAATTATAACAATGATGCTATCATGACTAAGGTACACTGACTATTGTCCATGCAAACCTTAGAATGCAGTACAGTCTCCCGGCAATGCTATTTCATACGTGAATATCAGCACGCAGTAGTCATTTGTTTGTTAACATTTTGTCAGATATCATTAACCAAACATTATAAATAATACAAATAAAATTGACAACCCCAATTCATACATCACACTCACATACCAAAACCCTAAACCCACAAAATAGCATTATCCTTCAGAAAACTCAAATATAAGATTAAGCTACAACTTACCATAACACTAAACCCACAAAATAGCATTATCCTTCAGAAAACTCAAATATAAGATTCAAATTTAGGATTAAGCCTACAGAACAACGAACTCACTCAAAAAACTCCTACACCGACCAAATGCACCCACTGATAAAGACAGTAAACAAGGAATATATGAACAGAATTTTATTAATTTCGAATTCCTTTAATTGCTATTACTTTATACTGAAGACTTCCGCAATGGCGGATATTGACGACAGCATTGAAAAGCTGTTAACAAAATTAATAAAATTCTGTTTATGTATATTTGTCAGTTTATTCAATTGTCAGTCACTTCAAACTAACTTGTGGAATATATGAATTGAAATGTAATTTCTGCAACAAGTTCTACTTTGGACAAACAGGCAGGACACTTGCCACTAGATTTGAAGAACACACAAGAGTTATCACACACCCGAACACCCATTCCACCTTTGTAGAACACGTCATTTCAACAAACCTCACTTACAAAAATCACTCAACACTTATTTAGATGTATTAAATTCCGTTCAAAAAAGCCGAAAACTAACAGTATTAGATCAATATGAAATTAATAAAATACCCATAACTGACTAAATTATCAACTCCAATTAACCCTACATACCCTTTTGATTACATAATTCCAAATCTCGCGCCCTCTCATACATTCACCACACACACACAACCAACCCCCCAATTTTTTAAAACCTGATTAAGTAGTGTGAGGAAGCATTACCACAATGCGAAATAGATACAGCACGAATAAGTAATGAATAATAAAACGAAGTTGTCACAACCACAGTTTGTTTGAGATTTATAATGGTATAACAACCGAAACTAGTATCTCACTATTTTTAATAAATGCGGTTGAGACAACTTCGTCTTATTATGGATATCTTCCACAATATCACCTTCACCACTACAAAGAAAGTTAAGAAAGTCACACTAATTTAGATGTATTACATTCCATTCAAAAAGCCAAAAACTAACAGTATTAGAGCAGTAAGTGCTCAATTCACCAGTAAAGTATTTCCAACAATTACTGATATTTTTATCAAATAATCTCTGTTTTTTCAGACGATTTGTGTGGAACTTTTTCCGTCTGGAAAACGAGCACCTAAACAATTGCGGTAAATTTCGAGCGGTGAGAGACATATCAGTGGCGCCCATGGACTCAAGCGATCACGCGCTAATTTTGCGAATGATGGATGAAGAGGACGGTGTCATAAATCGTCATAAACGTAAACAGCACGCCGCCGTCAAAAGGAATCGACTTCTGACTTCTGGTGAAACGACTGAAGATCTTGACTGAAATTGCCATAAATAGATTTTGGAAGGTATGCGCTAAAGAAAAGTGGCAATGTAGGTCTTGTGGAATTCTGGATAGGATTGATTGCAAAAAAATAGGCAAGAAATTGAAAGTGAAATGGTAAGTAACTTTTTAATCCTTGTTCAATTCTGACTTGCCATTCATAGATCATAAAAGGCATATATTTTATTTTGAAATGTTAAGCCCCATTCAGACGTTACCATTTCAATTCTTGACCGGTTTTTTGCCATATTGGTTTCGAAACGCATGTATCGTATTGGTTTAGAAATGCATATGTCTATCGTAAGAACAGCCATATCGTGAGAACAAACACATCCTTGTACATGTGTCACTAAACCAATACAACAAAAAACCGGGCCATGACCGTATTGTCTAAAAAAGTTGGATGTAATGTTTGGAAAATAACATATTTAAATGAATGTAAAGTGAAGAATTGTTTTCTGGTGGCAGAAGTCTTCTGTTGAACAGGAAAATTATATGTAATAAACTCTGGAGCAAATTTATTTATTATTTTTTTTTTTTTAGAAGATGAAGCCCTAATAGGTTTGAAACCTGTGCATGGGTAATGAGTTGGGTAATGGTGATTGATGAGTTGGACCTACTGTTTAAGATTGGATCCGAACCACCGGGGAGTGATATATATCAGAGAACAGTCTTTTTGCTGGCCAATCCAATCGGTTTCATTTACAAAGAGGGCCCAGAAGAGCATTGCTTATCTCTATCTGACTGAACAGATACCTGCTATCACTTCCCTATTTGATAGGAGTAAGTCATATAAATTTTATCTGCGCACATAGAATGTGCAGCATTCAGAGTTTATTCAGTTTTAATTGGACGGAAAATGTTACCTGTGCATGTAGAATTTGGAGTATTCAGAGTTTATTCAGTTTTCGTTGGACGGAACATTTTATCTGCACATGTAGAATGTGCAGCATTCAGAGTTTATTCAGTTTTAATTGGACGGAAAATGTTACCTGTGCATGTAGAATTTGGAGTATTCAGAGTTTATTCAGTTTTTGTTGGACGGAACATTTTATCTGCACATGTAGAATGTGCAGCATTCAGAATTTATTCAGTTTTCGTTGGACGGAAAATTACCGTTGCCAGTAAAACGGATCTTCAGTGATCAATCAGCTTCTAGTTCTTTAGAGGTAAACTATCAAAACAGAGTTTGTCCAATGGAAATTCTTTGGTTGAAAGTTGACCTCATATATTTTATTTATTGCTTTATATTTGAATATAATGTACTAAATAAGCAAGGTTAATAAAATGTAGATTTCTTATTCTATATTCTATCAAACTTATGCCCGGTTTCACCAACATTCGTTAAAGCAATTAACGAACATCAAATCGTTGACGGCTTGTTAAATAGCAGTTTTGCGTTTCACCAACATCCGTTAGCACTTACGAACGTTAAACAGTTCGTCAAAATTGAAGACTGCTTTTGCAGCCCTCAAAATTTTAACGAATTGTTAAACCTCTACATTTAGGTTATGTTCCACGTTTAGGTGTAACTGTTACAGTAGCTCTAGTGACGAAAACAACGCATTAATAATTCATGAAATAAGTTCGTACGTTCAAGCAATAAATATCATTTTTTATTTATTTCATGTGGAAAGTACCAACTACCAACAATCCAACTATCCTAACCTTGCTAGCAATAAACGATACATTAAAATATCGACATTATGTTCATATCTCAACAATATTTTAATGTTTCGGTTTTGGCTAGCGAGTTAAGGTCAGCTTGGGTTGTTGATACAGATTTGATAATGCAGGGTGACTAGCAAAGTAAGCTACAAAAACTCCCTTACTTTCCCCTGATCTTTAATAAAATTTTCCCTGACCAATATAATTACTAGCTGACAGGCTCGCTTCACTCGCCTTAAACGTGTAGGGTGGTTTAAAATTCGTACAAAATCGTGAATCGATCCAGCACTTTTGTTTGTTGATCATCTGTAGTCATGGATATGGGCACAGTTATTCAATAATTGTGAATTATTCACAACTTCATATTTCTTATATCTAATTTTTAAATTTTCACTTTTGACTGTATTTTTTGGCATTTTTCAAAATTCTTTCTTAGCATGCATTTAGAGCGCCAAGCAAATTTCCAAATAAGGTGTACCAAATTTCACCTTGATTAGCCATGTGGTTTTCGAGAAACGCTGATGAATGAGTCAGTGAATCAGGGGTTTGGCTTTTATATAGATGAAAAACAAAAAGACCTTAGAGAATAATCACAACAATTTCATGTTTGTTAGCCTACCTAGCTTATTTGTCTGGTTGTCCATCTAAAAACGCATTTCAAGTTCGATATTGGAGCATTTCATGTGAGGGTTTCTATAATAAATTAGTATAATTATTATTAGGTATATAATTACTACAAAGTTTTCCCAATATTTATTTAAAATTTCATGACTTTTCCCGGTCGCTAGTCACCCCGTAATGAATATATCGATATTTATATTTACCGAAGTTGAAATGCATAAAGATAAACACTGACATAAACAAAATACAAACTGATTAAAATTTCCGATTTGATGCAATGGGCAAAATTTTGCCTACAATGTATAGCTACTTGGATATTTATTTGTGGATTCGTTTTTGTTTTACTCTACATTTAAAATTATCATAGAAACTTTTCAATTGCTTCACAGTGCGCTTACTCACTTCAGCATGACTGTTGAAGTTTTCAGTCAAATCTATCCATCTCCTACTCTAATAATTTTGCTTTTTCAATAAGTCTAATTAATAAGCTCTTTCCCTCTGCCCTAAAATTTAAACCACGGTTTTATTTCACCTCTGCCATTTTTAAAATTTACACAGTTTACTTCAGTCCCAAAAATTAGACAACAATCGCACAGCATAACTACTTTATCAACAATTAATATGACAATCCATACGAGATAAACGAGAAGCTTCGGTTCTCATAACCTGAAAAGATCACATGGTGTAACATATGTAGCCAATAGGAAAGCAGATCGAATGCAGACAGCCGAATTTCAATATAGCCAACCTACAGATTTGCAACAAAATGCTCCGGCAAATGTTGACGATCCATCAAAGTTAACAGGCCGATTTTTTCCCATCGTCAACGTTGGTGCAACGCATTCCATTTTAACAATTTGTCAAATAATAACGAGTCGTTAGTTTGACGTCCGGTAGGCAATATTTAACAGAGGTTGGTGAAACCGGGCATTAGTCACATTGACTGCCGAGCCCAATTTTCCAGATTGGCTTCCAAAGCCAATCCCTTCTAACACAAAATTTATTCTGGGGCCATTGGCAACCAAGGTGATTTTTGGGCTCTTCTTACCATTTTAAAATGGAAAATATAGAAAAAAATTATATATATTGTTATCAGAAATGATAACAAGCATGAGCCACCGATGGCTCACATGGCCTGGGAATAAAATTTTCAACCCAGAGGCCTTGTAAGCCATATGTTGATCACAGTAAAAAATGAAATAAATACTCACATTTAGGTTGAGAAAATTGTACTGAATATAAAATTCTTAATCATTCTAACTTGAAGTGATTTTGTGGTTGTCACAAAAACATGATTCACATAGAAAAATGTCGCATTTGGCACATTTTGTTGAAACCCTTTTAGCTCGCTTTGCTGCAATGTTGCGGTCATGAGTCTCTCTTTCTCATTTGTAGCATCCTGATCACCTGCGTCTGGTTGCCTGCTTTGGGCCTTGCACTGCAACTAGACGGTGGGCTGCATCTTCTTGGGGTTGAGGATCAGGCAATGGACTGTGTGGTTCAGGATCTTTTGCCTGCATTAGATGGATAGCTAGAAGTTCTCGCAGCTTGGTAATTTTCAGACGAGGTTTGGTCACTTTATTTGCTATGTTGTATAGCACTAGAGAATTGACAACTGTTGTTCCAAACAATATTTCAAACATTAATTTCCGGTACCATTTTATTGTTCTTCTTAGAGTTGTTGAATATGAGCTCATTTGATCGGAGACATCAATGAAGGACTTTGCTGAATTATAATCTACAATCATCCTAGGCTTCATTATCTCTCTTCCATTTTTGTTTTTCACTGCAATCATTTCATCCCTGTGTTTTGTTGAAATCATTAGGACGTCACGTTTGTCTTTCCACATATTTTTGAGTCTCTCTGAGCACAAATTCTCTCACCTTTTTTCAGCTTAGCTGATAAAACATTTGAAGGGTTCCCTCTTCTGTTGCTCCGAAGTGTGCCAACAAGATGAGTTGAAACTTTCAACAGCTCCATTGCCAGAGACACACTAGTCTACCAGTTGTCACAGTACAAAGTTCTGCCTGAATTCAAAAGAGGATCAAGCAATTGCATTACTACTTTTTTGGGAACACTCACTCCTGAAGTGGCTTCCTTTCCAGCATATACTTTCAAATCCCAAGTGTACCCACTAGGCAGGTAAAGTTTGAAAAGCTTCACTCCATACCTGTGTCTCTTCTGTGGCACATATTGACGAAATGATAATCTTCCCCTCCATGGCACTATTGTTTCATCAATACATACATCACTTTGTGGTGTGATGATTTCCTTATATTTAGGTAAAATTATATCTATCAAGGGCTGGATTTTATGAAGTCTGTCTTCCTGAATAGCTGTCTCATTATTTGACACATGGATAAGTCTTAAAGTATTTCAAACCTGTTTCTTGACATAACAGAGCTAACCTGATTTGAGTAGAGCATTGATGAGCTCCAGTAACTTGCCAGAGTTGGCATTTTCACTAGACCCATCCATAGTATAATACCAAAAAAATTTCTCATTTCTGTAGCATTTGTCTCTTTCCATTTTTTGAGCCTAGATTTTTCACTCAACTGTTCATTTTCTATTTTTTGTCTGGCAAACGGTTTGTTTCACAGACTATGTGTTCCAAAATATTGCTGTCTATAAAGTATGAATAAATTTCCTCTGGTGAACTATTACACAAAAACTTATTGAAGTCATCAGATAATACAGGTGGAAGATTTATTGTGAATTCTGTAGGATCTTCAGAAACATTTGTCCATATAACATCGTCATTGGCAGGATTTTCGTCATTAGTAGGATTTTCGTCATTAGCATGTGTGTTATAGTGTGGAGTTTCATCATTTTGAATATGTCTGTTCGAATCATCATTTTGAATGCTGGATGAGGAAGCATAAGCATGATCTACAGCAGATGAAGTTGAAGGGCCGGGAATAGGATTAATATAAAGTTCATTATTCTTACCCAAGGAACTGGTTAAATTTTCAGATCCATAATAATTATTATCACTATCTTCGCTATCATCACTTTCAAAACACTTCTGAGCCTTGGTTCTGTCTTTCACAATATCAGGTTCATAATCCGGATCACTATCAGTATTATCAATGAAAATGTCTGGGGCACAGTTCGATATCCCATCCAGTAAAATAATCGCATGAGTTTCGATACCTGATGGAAGTGTCGATATCGATACTTCTTACTATCGATTGGAATTGTGTTACAGAAATGTTTTGCGTATCAAAGTGTCTGTATAAAACTGCATTTTAACGCATGAATTGATGTCTGGAATCGTATTGTAAACAAAATGTAGTTTATTATTGTTTACTTTACAATATTATAAATACAAAAATAAAACATTTAATTAAATTTTAATAGAGAATAAATAAATATTTACTCACGTAGGCTGAAATGTGATATGTTCATTTGCAACTGGATCGGTAGTGTTGTAGGTTTAGGTTAAGTTATAATTTCATTCTACTGTATATATATGTATATATTTAACTAAGGTATATATTTAACATGGATATAACATTTTTGTGGCATTGAAGATGATATTTGAATCGTATATGTTTTAGTGCCAATACCTATTGACAGAACTGCTCCGTATCGTTCTCTTGCTTTCTTCCGTATCATTCTGTACCTTTCTCAGCTTTCGTCTGTTTCTATCCTATTACGAAACTATCGTTCAGTAGCATGAGTTTATTATAGAAAATTAATGCATTTTATATAATTAGTAATAAAATCAAGTTTTGTTTTTAAATTTAAACATATCCTAGCCCATCATCATTAATCCTTATAACAAAATAATGATAAAAGTGCCAAATAAGAGCTTACCAATATTTCAACTTTCTATAGTATCATTTTAAAGTATTTTCCATGCTCACCACAAACATCATAATCATTTTGAGCATAAACGCCTAATAACAGATGAAAATTGAAGTGATAATTTGATGTTAATGAAATGAAATTACATTTCATGAAACAGAACAAGTTTGTTAAGGTTGAGCTAAAGTAGGTGGAGTAAGGTTGAATTACCAAACTCAACCAACACAACCTAGCTTAACCAAAGGCATCCTAACCCAGCTAGGCTAGGTTAGGTTGGGTTAGGCTAGGTTAGATTGGCTTTGGTTAGTTATGGGTAAGTTAGGTTGGCTTTGGCTGATTAGGTTTATGAGGTTAGGCTTTGGTTTGGTTAGGCTATTTTGGGTTAGGTGAGGTTGGGTTGAATATGCAAAATGTGGGTGGTATCCTGTAGGACGACCTAACAGTTTGATTGACATACTGCCAGTTAACCTAACCTAACCTGGCTAGATGTGACTGAACACGACCTTTTAATTCTACACATGTGCGAACATTTTGCGCATGCGCAGAAGCGTAGTCTGCGTGAATGGAATGAAGTGGAATGGAAACTGGAATGGAACTGCATAACCAAACCTTTCCTAACCTGGCTGGATGTGACTGAACCACCTCTGTTTACTAGGTCGGTCAAAACGACAATCGTACAAATGGTGTCCTCCCAATAAAATGGTACGTTGCATTTCAATGACAAATTTACAGAGGTGCTTTAGTCACATCTAGCCAGGTTAGGAAAGGTTTGGTTATGCAGTTCCATTCCACTTCGTTCCATTCACTCAGACTATGCTTCTGCGCATGCGCAAAATGTCACCCATGTGTTGATTTATATGGTCATGACTGAACCACCTCAGACAAAACTACAGTCGTACAAATGGTGTCCTCCTGCAAAATACACAAGCATATTGCTAACCATATTATATTTGTTAGGCTTGGTGGGCTTTGCCTGATGTCTGCACAGACAATTTTTGAAAGAAAAACTGTTTAAAATTTTTGGATTTCTTGTTCCATGACGATCTGCGTTGTTAATATTATCTTTTTGTTGTAAATTTAACAACTTGCAGTCAATTGACGACTGCAAATCGTCCTCGAAGTGTAAATGTGTAGTTAAAACGCAACATAACACGTTATCAGCTGTTTTGTATCATTCGGATGATACAGAACAGATGTGTTGATAAGCAAAACAGTATCGATACTTCCATCTGGTATCTAAACTCGTGCGATTATTTCACTGGATGGGATATCGAACTGTGCCCAATGTCTGATTCACTGCTACATGAACTAATATTATCGAACTGTGAACTATTTATAAAGTCTTCTAACTTTTTATTTGGATTGTCCATCATTGCAAATACATCGAAACATAACCACAAAGTACAGTAAACTGTGCTATTACTTTTTGAAATAAACCAAACCAGCTGGCGTTGCTATACAGAATCCAGCTGTTTTTTGTTTGTAAGTTCAGGGGTGCCAACAGATATATTTTCACGGGATAATAACATCAGCTTGGTCTCTGAGGCCTACACTTTCATGTCCAATAACGCACAGCATTGTAGGTGAACCAGTGATGGCTCACGAGGCCTTTAAGCAGAACCTTGCATGTGAGCCAGGTCTGGCTCATGCGGCCTGGGTGACCAGCTTAGTGTGAGCCAGGGATGGCTCACATGGCTTTGTTACCCAATAGTGTGTGAGCCATATGTGGCACACTTGGCAGTCAATGTACTACTTATCAGGTAAACTTAATTCACATTAATGATTATTAATACTCTACTCAATCCTATTTTCCGTTAATTAAGTTACAATCTGTTCGAGTTTAGCTTTATTTATTTCCACACAAATGAAATTTGTCTAATTGTTTTGAACAAGTATTCCAAAGGTAATTATCCTAATGTATATCAAATGGTATGTACCTGCATTCATTTTAATGGGTGGTGTGAATAAAGTTGAGTGACTGGAGTCGACTGTTGAGTCAACAGCAGTCCGATGGAAAGGCGTGAGAAACAGCTGTGATTGACTCAATTTTTATTCGCATCAAATAACAAGAATCTCAAGCGCTGAGTCAAAGAGTTACTCAAAATACTCAATTTTAATTACACCACCTATTATAATTAATTATTATGTCACTAGTATTATTTTTATTTATTAACTGATAATTATTAGATACTCTGCCATTCATTTTTCAAATGAAATAGTATTTCGCCTTACTGTAATCTGAGATGGACCTCTATTTGTTTATCCCGGCTATATAAAAGGCTATAAATTAATATGTACATTAAATATCAAGATATTACAACAATACAATATACAATAAATATATAAATATATAATCTGGTATATATTTTTATAATATTCGTAAATTGGATGTAAATGGTAAATTTCTACAAAAAATTGATTTTCCAAGTATATTTTCAAATAGAAAACTTTATATTTTGATGAAAAATGCGGTTTCATTCCAAATAGTAAATACTGAAGTAGGTACATTTTGAAATTACAATTCCTTCTCTAGTTTGTGTTGAAAATAATGTGTTTTTCTTTGAGATTCATACTTTTAGAATTTCCCAGTGTTTCAAATAGTGAATTACTACTACATTTTCCATTTTTTATTAGTGGATTTTCAAAATTTTTATTCAATACTTTTTTATTTTTTTGGAATTAGAGGAATTTATCCTTATACATGTACCAATGATATTTCGTTTCGATTCCAGATTGATACATGTTTTACAGATTTATTTTAATAAAAATATACTCGAAGTATAATATTTTAACCCATCTATTATGTAAACTATTATATATATATCATATAGTTACCCCATCTATTATATAATTTATCCTTATACATGGAACTTTTACATGTATCAGTGATATTTCGTTTCGTTTCCAGATTAATACATGTTTTACAGATTTATTTTATTAAAAATATACTCGAAGTATAATATTTTAACCCATCTATTATGTAAACTATTTTATTTGTATGTTTGTCTTTTTTGTTGAACAGTTGAGATTTAACCTAATTTACGCTAAAGGAGTCTCTAACTAGGAACTAGTCTAATATTTATACTTCATTCTAGTGTAAAACTGATATTGACCTTTTTAATTATAATCTTAATTTACCAAATCAAATTGAGTTGTATAAGAATAATTTACTACACAAACATAGATTACAACTGAGTATTACTCTTCAATACTCCTTACATTGAGAGCACCCATGAAACAATGAAGATTTTTTTATATATTTTGCCTTATTTGTTTTGATTTTTTTATAACAGTATTAGAAACTGAAAGGTGCAAATGAGTGATATTTATTTGTTTTTAAACTTCAAATTGAATGTCATGTACTTTTCACACTGTTCATCATTGTCTAAATTGAACAGGTGGTTCGGAACCCACCTAAAATAGTATGTCCACCATGTTCCCCATAACATGGTTCAAACGGTGAGGTGAAATTACCCCTCAAATAAAAGCTATACGCTTATTGTTATTATTATTATTGTCTAAATTATCATAATTATTCATTGTCACTTTGAAAGTGTTCAATCATTTTCAAAACTTGTTCATGGACAATCATAAATTATCATCAAAACTACTTGTCTCAAAAACGTATGGTTCAAATCAATATTTTTCGAATTATCAGTATTAAGCTCCAGTTTACATACTGATAGATTTTTTCAATTTGAATAAATTATCATTAGATTATTAAATTAAATTATTATTTGACCAATTTAATTCTGACTTCTGAATCTCATACGTTAGGTAGAGTATCATTTGCTATTACTTCTATGATTCTAATTGTTATTCGTCATTTTTATGGTGTATGTAATTTGAGTATGTGATACTTCTAGTCTTAGGTAGTGTTACTTCTAACAATTAGTTATTATTGTTGTTCCTGTTGATATCAAACGTTATTAAATTTGATTTTTACATGTCTCGTTCTTACATTTCAACATATCTTTGATCCATAAAGATTTCTTATAGATGATGTATTGGTACTTCAAAGAATATATTATTGATGTCTTGGTATTATCAAGACTAAAAATATCATTTTCATCAACTCCACAAGAAGGTGAGCAGCTAAAGAGTGAGCACCAGGTTTGTATTTAACCCTGGGATCATCTATTTTTCTATTTTTTTCATTCTGTTCTTTATTATTTAACCCTTTTTTTCCTTACTGTCTACTGTATATTGAAAATTCTCTGTCTTCAAATCAATGCCATTTTCATCCGATATAAATGACTAGCTATTTTATAGATGGTTCTCTAGTATTCATGTTTTGATAAACTTCTATTATTCTCCTGAGACTAACGTAATTGATGCATTTGTCTATTCAATAATTTCTTGCTGCATTTCATTCGGCCAGTTGCACGAAAGAAAATTAAATTTGACCACCGCAAGATGACGTCATTTGACTGAGCCAGTGCAACGACTTTCCTATTGAGCTACTTAAGATGACGTCATCTTACGGTGATTGAATTAAATTTTTTTTTTGTTTACTTAACATCCGTCTCCTTGTGATTCTACTGTTCCATCTCGAACCTCTTAAAAAGCCATTGTCATTTCAATAACAATTTTGTATTTTACAACCCATTTTATCTTGATCCAAAATTGATATAAGTTACTAAAAAATACATTGGTTAGTAATAACAAATATTACTCATATAAATTAACCGTCAGTTCAATAGCATGCATGTAGGCTATGTTGTACATGAAATCATGCACAATACAGTTCTTAATCTGTTTTCAATACTTTTTCACTATGTCTTCATTGCTGATTAATTTTTGCTGTCCTGCATTGCTTATTTCCTATTCATACTTGTTTCATTTTCTAATACTGTTTGGCCATGTTCTATCTATTTCTTTGCTATTCTATTTTCTTCATTTCTATTGTACCAAAACACTTTTTTCTATTCATGCTTTTAATAATTTCCACCAATTTTTATTTTCATTCAGGCCATCTTTATAACTTGTTCAAGACCCAATCAGAACTCAGAGTAAAGCGATGAAGCATTTACATTTCATTTTAGTTGAATTTGGAGGCTGAGTAACTGAGTTACCAAGAGTATTCTAAAAAATTAAGGATAAAATTTGAAGGTAATTGGATACTGAAGAATTTAAATTCGAAGGTGAGTTGTAATCATTTAATAGATATAATATTCAAATAATTTAGCTTTATTATCTAGATCTAGCTTTAAATTGTTCAATTGGTGTTTTATCTGAATTTGTATTTTATTTGATAAAATAATAGAACATAATTAATAGAACATTGAATAATCATAGCGTTAACCAGTCCATTTTTCGAATGAAGAGTTTCTTATGATTCCATGGCAACCAAATGAATCATCTGTTTGATCATTTGAAATATATCACATGACACTCTCCCACGCTTATTTTAGAAATAAATTTAAGTATACATAGCACTTTATAACAATAATTATGTAATATAGTCTCTTAAATATTGTGGAGGTTGGCGTTGACGTCTTGGTCTGTTTTGCTGTATTGGTTCAGCATCCAGTGGAATCAATGGTTCAACGTCTGGTATAACAACTATTGGTCTATTGTTCTGTTGGTCCCCATCCTGTTCAACTCTGATTTCTGAAGGGAAAACATAGGAGTTTTCTGTATTCCTAGGGTTAGCCTCTATATCACTCACATTTGGTGTTGTTTGTGGTTTGTTCGGTTTCACTTCACAATATCTCAGTTGGTCAATGTGCCTCTTGATTAGGCGACCTTCATCCAACTCGATTTGATAGTGTAGGCTGCCCAATCGTTTTTTAACACAACCAAATTTCCATATTGTTTTATTGTTAGTGTACCAATGAGACTGCACACGATCTCCCATGCTTAACTGGCGTTTCACTGGCAAAATTGTCTTGTTTTTTGGTGCTGCTTCTGGAGGAAGCAATAAATCGAGCTTAGTTCTTATTTGGCGTCCCAAATATTGTTCAGATGGAGACTTCCCTGTTTGCAGAGGTGTAGCTCGGTAACGGAACAATATGTCTCTTACTTTATCATGAATGGACATAGTCTCATGTGACATGGACTTCAATTTCTGTTTAAGTGTCTGTACATTCCTTTCTGCTAAGCCATTTGTGGCTGGATGTCCAGGTGCTATTGTCTTCTGCACAATTCCATTCATTTCACAAAATGTCATGAATTCAGAACTTGTGAACGTTGTTGCATTGTCTGAGACAATTATCTGTGGTAGCCCATGGATGCTGAAAATATCCTTGAGCATCCGTATTGTCGATGTACTGGTAGGTGGATTTTTCTGGATCTTGACTTCTGGCCATTTGGATTTTGCATCAATCACAATGAGGAAAAAATACCCTAAAAATGGTCCAGCATAATCAATGTGTATTCTTTGGAAGTTAGATGCTGGCTCCTCCCAGTGATGGTTGGAAATTGGCGTTGGACTGGATCTAATTTCAGCACAGCTCCTACATTGCCGGACAAGATGTTCAATATCTTTGTCAATATTTTTCCAGTAACAGTATCGTCTTGCAAGATTTTTCATCTTCACTATTCCTAGGTGTGTATGGTGAAGTTCATCTAGAACACTGGAACAAAGATTCTTTGGTATTACTATCCTGTGACCCCGGAATAAGATTCCATTTTGTAGTGTATATTCTACATTGTAACATTTGCCAGATAGTAATTCCTCTTTTAACAACAATAGTTCAGAGTCATTTTTGGTTTCTGCAGCAATCACTTCACTTGTTATGGTGGCTGTTGATATTTGATTAATTGTCTGAGAGTGAATGATGTCATCATCTTGCAAAATGTTACTTTCTCTCAGTTTTAGAGGTGCCCTTGAAAAATAGTCAGCATTAGAATGTTCCTCACTTTTTCGGTCTTGGATTCTATAGTTATATTCACTGAGAAATGCAGCATATCGAAGTAGTCTAGAAGATGTCATAGATGGTATTTTTGAGTCATGATGAAAAATTTTTGCTAATGGTTTATTATCTGTGAAAAGTATGAATTCATTTCCATAAATATATGAGTGGAATTTTTGTACTGCAAATTTAATGGCTAGTGCCTCCCTGTCCAACTGACTATAATTTTGTTCTGCTACTGTCAGAGATCTGGATGCAAATGCTACTGGGCGTTCAACATTTCCTACTATATGAGATAGAACACCTGCAACTCCTGATGGACTGGCATCACATGCTACAGTTATAGGTAAAGATGGATTGAATGGCATCAATACTCTGTCACTTGCAATTTCATTTTTCAGGTTGACAAAAGCAGACTCACAGGAGGGTGACCATTGGAACTTCTTATCCTTTTTCAATAAACACCTCAATGGATATGTCCTTGTTGATGCATTTGGGATGAACCTGGAATAGTATGTAATCAGACCTAAGAAATGTTTAACCCCTACAGCATCCTTTGGTCGAGGGGCATGAATGATTGCTGCTACCTTGTCTGGGCATTTTGAAATCTTGTTATGCTCAATAATATAGCCAAGATAAGAAATCTTTTCCTTGAAAAACTGACACTTTGATTTATTTATGTGCAAGTTGAATTCTTGTAGTCGTGTAAGACAGGAGGTTAGGTTTTGTATACAGTCTGCCAATGTTGGTCCATGTACAACAATATCATCAAAGTAAGTTGTGACACCCACCAGTCCATTAAGTATTTGATCTAGGATACGATGGAATTCACTTGGTGCCGATTTTATCCCAAAGGATAATCTGTTCATACGAAATGTACCACGATGTGTTGATATAGTTTGTACATTTTTACTATCTTCATCAACAGCCACATGTAAATAGGCCTTGAAGAGGTCTAGTGTACAAAAGAACTTTGAATCTCGAAGGTTGTGAAGTATTTCATCAATCTTTGGTATTGGGTAGTGAGCTGCTTGTAATTGAGGGTTGACAGCAATTTTATAGTCCACACACAGACGCACTTTCCCATCTGGCTTAGGCACCACAACTAGAGGTGAGCCCCAATCAGTGCAGTCTATTTTCTCAATGATGCCACCACGTTCCAGGACATCAAGCTCCTCATCAACAGCTTGACGCAATGCAAAAGGTACATTACGTGCTTTTAGAAACACGGGTTTTGCCTTATCTCTAAGTTTCAATGAACATGTAAACCCTGGAATTAAGCCCACTGTTGGTTCAAATATATCAGAATATTTCTTGAAAATGTCATTGATAGTATCTTCAATTGAGCATGAATTGATTTCCATAGTGTTTGGGGTTTGAGGTTCATCAAGATCAGGTAAGTTGATTTTTAAATGGCGAATCCAAGTTCGACCCAGTATGGGTGTAAAATTATTTTGTACTATAAACATTACATCCGTTGTTTTCATACCTTTGTATTGAATTGGAACTTGCACAAAACCCAATGGTTCAAAAATACTATTAGTATATGATCGAAATTTTATATTTGTAGTTTGCAGTTTGTTGTTTAAACCAAGGTTATTATAGATGTGTTCTGGCAAGAGTGTGTAACCTGCGCCAGAGTCTACCTCAAAGCGTTGTACTTGATCTTCAATATGAATATCCACATAGTATTTTCCAGCATTCTCGATTGCACAAGATGCTCCACTGAATATGTCAATAATTCGATTACTCCTAGAGAGATCATGTATATGTTGAATATCTGCAATATAATCATCATGTTGGTATTCAACTGCTTGTACCTTTTCATTTGACTTATTCTTTGTAAGTGTAGTGATACAAACTTTTGCAACATGACCCCTGCGATGGCATAAGTCACACTGTAGCTTACTGGTATTAATGCGACAGTCACGAGCTATATGGTTTGATCGACCACAACGTAAACACATATTCTCAATACCTAATTCATGAAGATTTAATGTAGGCCGGGAATAATTATTCGAATTAAACTGTTTTGGTGTAGTATGACTAGATGGCCGCGAAACTCTATTGATAGATTCAACACTTGATTGTGAAGAACCCAGTTGCGACAGCTCTTGATTGCCTACCTGAGAAGCTTCAATTATTAAGGCTTTTTCTACTGCCATTTCAAACGTCAGATTTGGAATAATAAGCAATTGTTCTCGTATATGTGAGCTCCTTAGTCCACGAAGAAATTGAGCACGCAAGAATAAATTAGCAACTGATGTCTTACACTCACAATTAAAGTCACAAGTTGAGATAAATGTGCGCAACGATGTGATGTAGTCAGATATGGATTCTTTCTCTGATTGGAAACGAGACAAGAACCGGTGTTGCTCAACAATAACATTAGGTGCTGGGGACAAATGTTTTTCTAGAGCAATAATTATTTCGTCGTATGTCATATCTGGAGGTAATCTAGGTGCCACCAATGAACAAAGTAAATTATAGTGTTCACAGCCAATACAATTTATCAAAATTGTGGCACACATAGATTTATCTTCAAAAACATTTTTCATACGTAAGTAGTTTTCAAATCGGTTCTTATATTGACGAAAAGTCTCTTTTGTAGGATTGAAATTTTCAAAATTATTCAACAGTATCATGTTACTGCTGCTCGCAATGTTGGTTGATGCCCGTTGCGATTGCGATTGTGAAAGTAATGAAGCAATACGCTCATTACTCGTTGTTAGAGCTGCTAACAACGCAGCGAATTGATTTTCGTCCATCTTGACAAATATAAATATAATTTGTTACTTACAGTTCGTTAGTATATTAATCTTCATTGCACTCTACGATGTCTGTATTTACTTCGTCGCCACTTTGTTGTATCTGAATTTGTATTTTATTTGATAAAATAATAGAACATAATTAATAGAACATTGAATAATCATAGCGTTAACCAGTTCATTTTTCGAATGAAGAGTTTCTTATGATTCCATGGCAACCAAATGAATCATCTGTTTGATCATTTGAAATATAACACATGACAATTGGGTTGTTAAAATATTTATTTATAACTAAGAATAACAACGAATGGGAAGGTGCAACAAAGTGATAAACTACTCTCCACAATTTTTGATTATGCTATATTGATAATAATTTACATTTACACTATGTTTATTCGGTAGTGTATTATATATTTAAATTTTGTTTGAAATTAAGCAGGGCTTAGCCAGGGGGGATATCGGGATACATCCCCTCCTTCCCCCCCGAAATGTCATCTTTCACAATAATAATAACTTACAGATTAAATTAAAACAGTTAATACAAAAATAAACCTTAGTTTTATGTTGCACAAGAGTTTGTCACGGGAATCGCAAAAAGTATACAATTTTATTGTGGTACTCTTACTCTGCCGCGGCATGTGCAGTTTACTGAGCAATGTTTACAATGCAGTGTTTTCGAGTGGTGTCTGTCACTGACTTTTCCGGATCGGAGAGATATATTTCATTTAAATTAACAATTGCTTTAATTGAAATATTCAAGTAAAAATTACTTTAAAAAGCTCAAAATATCATTATAAATATAAAAAAATCCGGGGAGGACCCCCGGACTCCCATCAACTAGGGGGGATTCCATTCCCCCACACCCCCTGGAACCCCCCCCCCCCCCCGAATTTTAGTCCTGGCTACGCCACTGAGTTTAAGCTTATGTAGTTTGTCGACTCATGAAGTTATGACAACAGTTTCGCAGAGCTTCAGAACGCTCTCACAGATTACATAGTTATCTATATATATATAAATGAATGTCTGTCTGTATGTATGTTCCCTATAGACTTCAAAACTACTTGACAGATCGGCATGAAACTTTGGGAATATGTTGTCTGAATACTGGGGATGGTTTCTGACCATAAATTTTAATAGGGTGGCTAATAATTATTATTAATTAATCCATTTTACAAACCTAACCTACTGAACTTGCCGGCCAAACAGCTTAAAGGAACAGCTGATAGAAGTCAACATTTTTTAATCATATGGCAGGTCCCGTAGCGGCGTTATTCACGCTGCCTGGAACGCAAAGACTTTGCATGCAGACTACCGTGCAGTCGGAGCCTTGCAGTATGTAGGAAACATATGACTGGGTATGATGAAACGTAATTATGCCGGTTTGATGACATCTGTTAACCAATGCAGCTAAAAATTTGAAATGTATTCTCAGTAGGAGGTGGCGAATAATAAAATAGAAAACCTAGCTTCTACTCTAATAGTCGTAGGAGGTTTAAATTTGAAATGTTCATTGAGAGGTGGTGAGTAAGGTCTTAGTGTGTAAGAAAACAACGAAAGGGGCATCTCTGATCAGCTAGGACTAACTTCTTCCCTAATAGTCCTTGAAGGTTGAAATGTAACCTCAGTGGGAGGTGGCAAATAATAAAATCAAGAACTTTTTATGAGAACGCAGCAACGCGCGTCGGGCCAGCTAGTATTTTATAAAACCTGCGTAATTTGACTATCAACGGACTATTGTCGTAGGGTGCTTGCACAGTGGAGCTTTTGATACTACAGTCAAGAGTTAAACTAGCGCCGAGAGTGAACATGTTTGATCACTGAGCGCTGCTCCATTGTGTATGAACCCATTCAACAGCATGTCTTTGATTTTGCAGCTTTGCTCTGGGCTCTGGTATTGAAGCTTTACTGTGAAAGCACCATCATCAAATTTCTCATCTTTGAGAAAATGTAAGGAACTAAAATAACCAACGAATAATTGTAATAAAAATTATGGCTTTTATTTTCATAACTCCAATTCACAAAAATATTTTGAAGTTGTTTATGCTACTTTACAAATATTTACAAAGTTTTCGTATTATTTACGCCTTCAATTATTGAAAATTTCATCGATCGTTATGAGGCAATCTTTCCGTCAAAAACGATTGGAGAAATTTGAAAGATAATTAATCCACCGTAAAAATTTGAATAATGTTGATAGTTCTTGCCTAAAATAATGATAACACTTATCAAAATTCGATAAATTATTTAAAAGTTAAAGTATTATTCTATGGAATGATATCATGTTTCTCTCTACTTTTTGAAGGGAATGTTTTAAATAATATAAAAATTCATAAAATCAAAAATTAAACTCAATCATCAATTTTAAAATTCCAAATTATATTTTTGGAAATATCTTGCAGTAATACATTTTGAATTATAATCAGTTGAATAAAGTGAATTATTCAACCTAACAATTATTTTTAGACTATTCAATTGGGGGTTTTCAAAAATCTTTCTTTTTTGTAATGTTTGCATTGTCTTTTGATGAAAGTTATTGAAAAGTCTAGAATTCTAGAGGATTATTGAATAAACAGTGACAGACACTGATAATTCAATGACTCAAAACCTCAATAATTATTTGGATAATAAATATATTATGCAAACATTTTCCTTTCTTTGTGGTGGTGAAGGTGATATTGTGGAATATATCATTGTCATTATTATGCAAACAATAATATTTTTTGTTTGCAAATTGTAAGTTGAATGAGTATTTTTAATCCAACATTCATCCGCGTTTTCATGCATTCCGGAGTTCATAAAAATTTACTTATAATAAAAATTTCCAAAATATTTCTCATTATTAAAATAATCATAAACACTAAGAGTGTCCTGAATCCTTCTAGAATTCAATTACGAATTTTTTTGCTTTCACAAATAAGGCAGTATAGTTTACATCCATGAAGGTATAAGAAAGTGGAGGGAGCATAACGTATACCGCCCATGTTAAAAAAGTATAACTTCCATGGAAGCATAGTCTAGTGGAGATAAGCCATACGATATGACGTCGGTATTGGTGATGTTAAGGTCTATAGAAGAATTGAGGTAGCAGCGCTACTGACGCCATCTTTTGTGGCTAATCTTTAGCATAATTTTTCAGACTTTATGCTTCCTCCACTTTCTTATACATATCTTACACTTTCTTATGCCTCCTTCTTGGTATATTTCTCTCGTCTGTGGTATAACTTTTGTAAACACATTCTTGTCAAACTTGAATTTTTTTGTACAATTTGCACCAGAAATTCAATGTGTAAACGATTTTTGGCATGTCAAGTCACGTCCAAATCAATTATTATTAGTCCATCCACATAAACACTGTTCAGATATCATATTGAAAAAACAAGTCTCTTCTCAAACCCGTTCACTGTTAATCTTCCTTTAGATAAACGTCTAAGGGATTAATTCCTCTTCTCCTTGGACTTGCTGTTGAACTTATCATGTTATCTGTAACCAAACGCAATAATTTGACGAATTAGTAGATAATAGAAAGCCTAATTACAATTCAACTTAATAAATAGACAATAGCACTATAATAAATGATAAGACTAAGTTGTCTCAACCACATTTATTAAAAATAGTGGGTTACTATTTTCGGTTGTTACACCATTATCAATCTCAAACAAACTTAAACTAAAGTACAGAGTAGCTTAATATTATACTAAACACGGAATGATACTATTGGCTAAGGGATAGGCTGACCTCCATTGAAGGTTTGTGATTGGCTGAAGGTCATAACAAGTCACGCCCACTGGTGGGAGGAGCAACAAGCAAAAATAAATTGAAAATGAAGAACCAAAAACCGTAAACATCTAGAAAGTATCCAAGAATTTAGTTTGTTAGTTTTAGCATATTTAGTTTGCTTGAGATTGATAATGGTGTAATAACCGAAAGTAGTATCTCACTATTTTTAATGAATTACAACTTCGTCTTATTATTCATTATAGATATCATCCACAATATCATATAATAAAAAACTGTTTGAGAAGAAAATGAAAGATGGAAGATTTTTCCTTGTATGGGAAGGATACAGAGTGAAGGCAGTGTGAGAATTTTTCCTCTGAAAAGCTCACGGCAAGTATGTATACAGGTTTATCAAAAATTATTCTAACATCCCTCTGTTGAAATTAGAATACACATTCCGCTGCTGATGAAATGTCTCAGACGAAGACACCAATTTCAAGAAAGGGAAGAAATAACCATAATATACATTGATGAGTGATCTAAAGCTCACAGCACTCCTCAGCACCCGCAAAGAATAGCAAGCTGAGTTTAATTTTCTGCAGAGTCTGCTCCATCCATTTCAGATACCTGTCAATCAGCAAACTCATCAGAAACTCAACTCATCCATCATTCTTTAGTTGAATCTGCAATCTGATTACAGAACTATGCTATTCTTTGTTAAATGTTTGAATTTGAAGACATCATAGTTGTTTTGTTGAGATTTATTGATAACATCCATTAACTGTGAACCATACCTTTATATTAGACAGTTCAACAGATTTAATTGCAAAATATCTGGAGATAGTGAGTGAAAATCACATATTAAATAGAAATACATTGCCAGTTTTGATATTAGATTATCTGTAGATATATACAATAGAACTGAGTACGAGTATATTATGTCTTTATTTTAATTCGAGGAGAATCTGATGTCTGTTATCAATTGATTTTATTTTTATCACGTACCTGCTTGTATAGGTTTGGCAGTTTTATTGACGTGTAAGCAGCTGAGCCATTCGGTGAGGCTGACTCGCTTATCATGATTGACGTCACAGTAGCGCGGCAACTTTTTGCCACAGGGGCGCAGCTTCCGTTGCGCAGAAACCATTGTTCTGAACGCCTTCCATTCTTTGCGCTCGAGCACCTGCCGAGAAGTTTGACATTATATTATAAATCTACAAGTGCACGTTCATTAAAACCATATAACAAATATTGTCAACAATAGTTGAATTAATGTAGCAGTTAATAGAATAGAATTTTCTAGATTCATTGGCATCACCGTGCATCGGATCGTGTCAGAGATATAAAATACACATAATTAAAATAAAACAAAGTTGCGGATATTAAGTTCATAGTAAAATCAAATTTATTCAGATCCCTCAAATACAATAAAAACTATAACAAAATTAGAACCCATTTTGCCTGCAGAGTAAGTCCTATTTGCAGGTGAGTTGCAAAAAAAATAGTTCAATACTTTACAAATCCAAATATGCTGTATAAATGGTCATGTCCAAGGTGGGAAATGATAGGAACTCCTCTACTTTATAAAATAAGTTCTAAATGAGCCATTGAAAAAAAAAATTCTTTTTAATTCTTCTTTAAGGAAGTGATAGTTGGGAGCCGTATCTCTTCAGTCAGATACGATCTCCTGGGTCCTCTTTGTAAGGGTGAACGATTGGATTGGCCAGCAAAAAAGACTGTAAAATCACTTCCTGGTGGTTCAGTGCCTACCTAAAACTGAAGGTCCAATTCATCAATCAATATCATCCAACTCTTTACCCACGCACAGGTTTCAGACCTATTTTTGGGCTTCATATTAAAAAAAAAAAAACATTTTAGCCACAATCCTTCAAATAATGGGTCATTTTGTTTAGAAGTCGTCTCCCCATTACAAATACCTCAATTTTTTCAACCTGACATAAGGAACCTCCAGATCATGCCTATGTCTTGTATTTAAACTCATAGATATCCAAACTACGCTGATGTTCCTGCGGAGACTTGAACAATAACAATTTCATACTGGGAGATTGAATTACTTGTCTGCATCTCAATAATATGTTGTATAGGGAAGTAATAGCCGCGAGCTGTGCTGCGTATTTGCTCAGTCAGATAAAATGTGGAACGAACGCTTACATCAAAAACGGAATGGTGACCCCGCTTTTGTTTGGCCAGAAAAAACTGCTCATTTTTATTGCGGATGACGCCCACATGAGTCTGGAGACTTGTGCGTGTGAGGTGAATGATGTTTTCTGTAATTCTCTGTTCTCCCCTATAAAATTACTTTCCATTGATTGGGAACCCATCTAAACCAATAGTCGAACTCACTGCCTACGCACAGATCTACATTCTATGTAGGTTTCATCCTCCGAAAAAATTGTATTAAACAATAAATAAAATTTAATTTTTTATCTGACTATTCTTAAAAACCTCAGATATGACATTCTGTCCCATAACACATCCCATAAGTCACTTTCAGTGCTTGTTCACTCCTCTCATGCAACTGGATTCCAAACTCAATCATCAAACTCATCAATTATGATAGTTTTTCATCTTTTTATGAAAGAACGAACTGGCTGTTAGGCAGAAATCGTCACTATTCAATTATCAACTGTTAAATGTGGTCAGTTAATTTCCAAACTTTGTTCAAATATTTTGTACTGTTTTTTAAAATTGGAAATAAATTCATTATTTATTATAGTAATATTAATGGAGGAACCCCAAAATTGATAATTAATTTAAATATGCCTAATAACTGAAATTAATATCTGTGATGTTTTCCATGACGAAATGCTTGATGAACAATCGTATATCAATACTGACTCGATATTTCTGTTTAGATAATGATTTTTACTCACTTATACTGGAGGGATGCATTTTAGTTCCAAAGGCTGATGAGGCCTAACCCAACCTGATGAAGCTTCTCTTTAGAAGTAAAATGCACCCCTCCAGTATAAGTGAGTAAAAATCATAATTTAAACAGAAATACAGTCAGTTTTGATATTAGATTGAAATTAATAATAATAGAACAATTAATAATTACCTTATTACGATTAGTATCAAGAGCTAAGAAATTCCATGTGGCGATTTGAGTCTCTCCCAGTAGTTGATTGGGAGGTCCACTTATGTCTGTGTCATTCCAACTTATACTGGAACACAGAATTTAAAAAATGGAGTGAATTAGTTCAAGTTTTAAGAAGATATTCAGCGTTTCATACTCGTGCTATATATATTAAATAAACTTCAGAGCACCGTAAGGGTCTCCCCACCACGAAAAGCCATACGAATTCACTTATTTACTAGAGCACCGTAACGTAGCTACATAGCCTTTAAACATATATTTCAGATGATCGTAGAATAGTGTACGGTAACATTTTTTCAATGAGTGCAGTATTATTATTCTCAGTTGATCATTAGATTGAATAGAATTGTTCTGTCACAATAACTTTCAATAATTTTTGTCGTACATCCGGAAAAAGTATTTCAAATTAGTAAAACACTTGAACAAGGCTGAAGGAGGTGTGCAAGGCCGTACCTGCAGGAAGGCGACCATTGGGAAGGCCTAAATTAAGGTGGCTTGACCAAGTTGGGAAAGATGTTGTCCGGTGTGGAGGAACAATTGAAATGGCAGAGGACAGAGAAAGGTGGAGGAGGCTAATCTACGAGGCAAAAAATCGACTGAGATTTGTGACGCCCCAGCAGTAAGTAAGTAAGTAAAACACTTGTTACTACTGTATTAACATTGTACAGTCATTTTATTAAAACTATATAGTGGGCTAGTCCGAGGTTCTTAAACAATAATTGTAATAATAATAATAGGCATAGGCCTACCTTTATTTTCAAATTCTTCAAATTTATAACTCATTTTTATATCTGTAATACCGTATTTTATATCTTTATGCTAAACTATTTAAACTCACTTTATCTTCTGGGCTGAGCCAGTCTGCATTAAGTGCTCCATTAGATCTTTGAGGAACGCTTGTTTCTTGAATTCAGGACATCCTGAAAACAAACATAGATGCAATTAATAATACAGAGTAAAAATGTAAAGCATATATTCAATTAATCAAGCAGAGTATATGCCATATATTATATCATATTTATGAATTATCTTTCTTTGTAGTGGCGAAGGTGATATTGTGGAAGATATCCATAATGAGTAATAAGACTTGCAGTTGTCACAACCACATTTATTGAAAACCGTGAGATACTAGTTTCGGTTGTTGCACCATTATCAATCTAAAAAAAAACTAAAACAAGATTACAGAGTAGCTAAATACATACTAAACACAGAATGATACTATTGGCTGAGGGTGAAAGTGCCTCTCCTAGGCTGACTTTCATTGAAGGTCTGTGATTGGCTGAAGGCCCTAAAATGTCACGCCCACTAGTGGGAGAAGCAACAAGGAATAATTAGTGTCAAACAGAACAATACACAAGTAGGCTAGAAATATACAATTAAAAACAATAAAATAAAATAAAAAATGAAGCTAAATGCACTCAAGGTCAACCGAGAAAAACAAGAAAATACTATTATTAAAGAGTAGGCCAGAGTTATGATGAAACCAAGCTAGTTGGTTGAAATAAATTCGATCATTTAAACTTGTATTGGAATCGTTAGATGGTCAAATTTATTTCAACCCATTCAATACAACTAACTTGGTTTCATCAGAATTCTGGCCTACTCTTAAATAGTGGTAATTTCTTGTTTCCTTGGTTGACCTTAACTCCATTTCATTTAGCTTCTTTTTTTATTTTAATGTTCTTAATTGTATAATTCTAACCTACTTGTTTATTGTTCTTGTTTGTTACTTTTTGGTTCTTGATTTTGACACTGATTATTCCTTGTTGTTCCTCCCACCAGTGGGCGTGACTTGTTATGGTCTTCAGCCAACTACAGACCTTCAATGGAGGTCAGCCTATTAGAGCCACTTTCACCCTCAGCCAATAGGATCATTCTGTGTTTAGTATATATTAAGCTACTCTTTACTTTTGTTTTAGTTTGTTTGAGATTTATAATGTTGCAACAACCGAAACTAGTATCTCAATATTTTTAATAAATAATGTGATTGTGACAACTTCAAGTCGTATTATTCATTATGAATTACAGTGAATAATATTCACTGAATAGAAACGGGTTTCTTTGAAACAGAAGTGAAGACATTTTTAGTTTTGTAGAGGACAGATTAATAATAGCCAACTTGTAGGACTTGAAGTATTCTCTACTTTCAAATCGCTTGTGAAGAATTGATCTTATATCAGGCATATCATCTACTATATCCCTTCAACTTGAAAATTCATGATATGAGTTCAACCTAGGGCTACTTCGTGCAATGATTTTACAAGAAAATTACCGTAGGCTATTCCACACAATCAAATAATAAATCATTTCTGGTATCAATAATAAACTAGGTTTTGTGGGATTAAATTCACATAATCAAACTAGTTACATAAAATTTAATAAAAATTTCGTAAATGAAAAGAATTTAATTATTTAGTTGTTGAATAGCATTGTCAATGTTTTACCTTTCATAGGCCGCGAAGGAGCTTGTACTGAATCACATTTTGGATGAGCATCTTTTAGTGATGTACCAGGTATAGGCTTGCCAGAATCCTCATGGACACACCAGCAGTAACCTGTAAGAGAAAAGAAAAATCTAAAATATAACATAGATTATTATATAGGCCTATAATAATAGACGTATAGACTCTTATGGTTAGTTCTATTCCGCCGTTTGAGCCATGTTAAGGAGAGCATGATTAATATACTATTTTAGGTGGGTTCCGAACCACCGGGTAAGCGATAATAGAACTTATAACATCAATTTATATATAAATGTAGCCTTTCATACAAGAAGTTACAATAAAATTGCGGGGAAAAGGCTTATTGTGGCGATGTATCGATAGCCTTTACATTGATTATTTAAAAGTAAGAAAATTATTGTCTATCTAATATCAAAACTGACACTGTAATTCTATTTGAATTATGATTTTCACTCACTTATGTTGTAGGGATGCATTTCAAGTGAGTAAAAATTATAATTTAAATAGAAATACAGTGATACTAGATTGTTCATCAAGTATTTCGTCATGGAAAACACCACAGAATTATCTAACATATTGTAGCGAATATGAGAATTAAGGCTCGTATTAGACTTGGTCACCAGGCGACGTAACCGGTGACGTCACCGGTTACTGTGCGGGCAGCCAGCCACGTCACCAGTAAAGTCACCAAGACTGAGGCCAACCCCCAGTTCCCCCACTCCAGTGCCTTTAGTTACTTTAACTGATGTTATATTGGCTTGCTAATTTGATAAATATTTCATCATGTAGGCTACAAGAAACTTTTCATGTTTTCAAAGTTTGAAAATTCAACTAAAAAGCTTAAAATAAAACAAATTTTAAAACAAAAAAAGAAACCGACTTCAATGAAATGATAATCAAACATTAAATACTCATGTTCTAAAAAGTTTGAAATAAAGTATTTACTTTAAACTGAGGAAATTTCAAATTTCATAAAAGTAATCTTTTGCAGTCGGCGCCAAATATTTTATGAAATTGATAAGAAATTCTATCTAATATCAAATATAACACTGTATTTTAATTCCATATATGATTTACACTCACTTTTACTGAAATACAGTGTTATATTTGATATTAGATAGAATTTCTTATCAGTTTCATGAAATATTTGGCGCCGACTTCAAAAGGTTACTTGTATGAAATTTTCTCAGTTTAAAGTAAATACTTTATTTAAAACTTTAGTATTTAATGTTTGAGTATCATTTCATGGAAGTCGGTTTATTTTTCTGTTTTAAAATTTGTTTTATTTTCAATACAATTTGTAAAAAGATTTGGTTTTGAAAAATGTTTACTAATGTAAATTCTCTCTGCCAGTAACACATCTCCATTATTATTATTACAGTGAGTGATTATTGCAATGTTATAGTCCTAGTAGTTAATTTATTAATTTACTTTAGTAAATTTAATTTAGTAAAAATAATGACATGTTTTAACTAAACACAAATTGTACCTGTATTAACAGGCTGACAACTCGAGTAATGTATAAAACATAAAGGAACTCAGTAGCTAATATAGTGACAAATTTTACTGCAATCCAAAACCTGTGAATTATTAAAATCAGAATCAAGCTTTGAATATACAGGTGAAGTAAAACACTTTTTTTTACTCAACATGAAGTAACTACAAGTTTTTCTTCTGGCGAAACACATTTCCTCATTCTAGTATTTGTTCCGGTAATGTCCACCTTTATTAGTGAAAGCAGTTCAAAGAAGGAGGATTTTGACATTCTCACGTAATTGAAAAACTTGTTTTAATTAGCACAAAGTTCGTCAAAAATGGTATAAAACAATCCTTTTGTTTCTCGAAGTGATAATATCGGATGCACGTGCATTTTTCTTGCCCGTCTCCTTCTTTTCCTCAACAAAAGAGCAAGAAGCAGCATCTCTTCATATGTTTCCGACATGACCGCTCACTAAACTAGTGTCAAACAAACTGAACTCGCAGAACACAAAAATACAGTGGTGACCCAACATTGGTGACTGTGTGTAATACATGCCATTTGATTCAATACCCAGCGATAATTCTTGGTCACCAGTGGTGATTCGTCTGGTAACGGGGAACGGTCACCAGTCGGTCACCAAACGCTGGAGACGTCACCGGTGACCCTAATGTAATAAGCGCCATAAGAACTAGTACCCAGCAACTAGGTGACGATCACCGGTGACGTCGCCAGGTGACCAAGTCTAATACGGGCCTAAAATAGAAAGAAAGGAGGACAGTGGTTCTCGGTGTTATCTGCTATGTAAATGTTTACTTCTAAGCAATAAATTACTCTGCTTTTAACACTTTTATGGTGTTTACTTGGTAATTTGTAGAATGTTCTAGTTGTTTGATTATAAATTAATGGAGTCTTATCGAATATTGTGGAAAGTGCGAGTTTCCTTATTTATTTATCTAGAAGATGATAGAAAAATCCAGAGATATCTCAATTATGGAAAATTATATAAATAGAGGAAGACTTTTGTAAATTAGTTCAGTCTTGTTTGAAATTCGTTGTGATAAACAAGTTGTGTCAGTTCTATATATTGTGCCTATATAGTGATAATTCTTTCTCTGTGCCTATAGTGATAATTCTTTTTCCTATTTAATTCATACCAGTGAGCTACTAAATAGTTTTTATTGTATCACGGACTAGTGCTACGTAAGTTAATTGTTCTTTTTCAACGTTTCTTTTTGAATATTCTTGGACAGTTTATTGTACAATTATTATTTAATATTAGATCGGCCTTTTAACTTTTTGTGATTGATTTTTGTACAGTTTACTGAAATCTCTTTATTAGTTGAACAATATCGATTTATCTGTTTTTAGTTGCTTATCTTTCTGTAAGACATTACTGATCAGTGAGTGTTGTGATTATTTGTGTAAAGTGCGAGTGATAAATTTAAGTGTTGCCAGCGTTATTTTAGACATAGAACCCGTAACAATATAAAGAAGTTAGTTTGAAGTGACTGACAATTGAATAAACTGACAAATATACGTAAACAGAATTTATTAATTTCGAATTCCTTTAATTGCTATTACTTTATACTGAAGACTTCCGCAATGGCGGATATTGACAACAGCATTGAAAAGCTGATGGGAATCGATGAATGCTACTGTACAAAAATATCAGTCACCACCGGGAATCGAACCACGGACGAGACCACCGGGAATCGAACCATGAGATACGAGCCGATATGGCCAAATTGAAAATGAATGCTCCTGTGCAGAAAGGTCTCCATGGTCTAGTGGTTAAGGCGCTCAACCGGCAATTGAGAGGTCCGTGGTTCGATTCCCGGTGGTGACTGATATTTTTGTACAGTAGCATTCATCGATTCCCATCAGCTTTTCAATGCTGTTGTCAATATCCGCCATTGCGGAAGTCTTCAGTATAAAGTAATAGTAATTAAAGGAATTCGAAATTAATAAATTCTGTTTAATATAAAGAACTCTCTATGGAGTAGGCTAATAAGATTCAATCACTATTTAAATAAATTCAACATTCAGTAAAATGTTCTTGTTAAAATTGCGAAATGTGCTTGAACAAAGATCTTATGAAACACTCTCTGTTTCAAAAGTACGAAAGTGGCTCGTATTATTAATTATCCACTAATTATTTGAATATTGTATAATGAGTTTACCTGTTGACTTGTAGCATTGCACTTTCTGGTACCTTCCATCTTGAGTGCATTCGGGAACGTACATTTCTTCAGTCCCCAACTTTTGCTCGTCTAGGGCTGTTCTTTGGTCTGACAGACAGTTGTTTGCTGAAAAGAATTGAATTTATTTTTGTGATTCATTCCATTTGATTAAATACAATAAAAAGTTGAGTTTCAGTCTAAACTTTTAGCATTGGGTGTTCTTTTTAACAGTTTAAAGCTTAGCAGGAAAGCTAAGCTTTTAGCATGAATGTTCATTCCAATTATTGAAAATTGAATCAAAAAGCTTGAATATCGATATAAATTATTATACGAACGAATGAACCTGCTTTATTGCAGAACTTACATTTCTAAGTGTTATCGGGTGCGTTTTAGGACCTGGGTTTCATTCTTAACGAACAGAGAATACCACTCAGAAATTAACTTTGTGTTGTTTAGGTGATTTCATATTAATTCACATTTAATTTAATCAGGTATCCTAATTCTATGATCTGTGCGTGCTAAACAACAAATCCCTTTCCACGAATTCATTACAGTAGTCTGAATAAAAAACTAACTGACATAGAAATGTTTTTGATAAGAATAAAGTCTTAGAATAGTTTGATTTCTCTAGTTGATTTTTTTATATTTTTGTTGTATCTTTACATTTGATTATATTAATTTAGACTTGATACATAAATTAGTTTAATGTTCAGAATTTCTTCAGCATACCTAAAAAATATATTTTTTATGTAGGCACTAAAAAAGCAGAGTACTTTACTAACATAACTCGATTGTAAATAAAGCTTAAATAAATTCTCGATAATAATAGTAATTCTGTAAGGTGATAGAAAATAATGGGAATTCTACAATTCTAAAGCAATATAGATTTTTTTCAACCGAAATATAGATTTCCCGTATACAAAATTATGTAGATGTACATTATATATTTAATATCTAATTTACACTGTATTTCTATTTAAATTATGATTTTTACTCACTTATACTGGATGCATTTCGCTTCTAAAGAGAAACTTCATCAGCATCCTTAGAAGCGAGATGAATTCCTCCTGTATAAGTGAGTAAAAATCATAATTTAAATTAATAGAAATACAGTGCCAGTTTTGATATTAGATTGTTCAACAAGTCATGGAAAAACCACAGATGATATTTCAATATTTCATAAAACGCCTTAAAAGAGTGATTCACCTCCATACACTAGTTATTATCATATTTAATTTACTAGTAGTATGTATTATTTAAAAAATGCTAGTAAATTTAATCTGTACGGTACAGCATTAAAAATATGTTGGTTTTCATAAATCGTATAACCGTGAATGTCTGCATATTTCCTCATTTGAGAAATCCTGCATAGTAGCTTTACATATTGTAATAGTCTGCGTAGCTCGGGTTGATTGAAATGAAAGTTTACTCACTCGAAGTAGAATTGTATCTATATTTAAACATAATAATTTGATAACTCTACCTCTAACTCTTATCTCAAAACAAAATATAAAGTATTTATTGGACTAGTACTAAAGTATTTATACAAGCTAGTAATTTAGTAGAAGTAAGGGAGTTGGCGTAGGCAACTCACTTGGCATATCTGAATATTTTAAAGGTTAGAGCAAGCTACGTTGATTGGTTGTGGGGTCAGCCTATTCTTTAGCTCATAGTGAAATTGTAAATTAAGGTTTAACGTTTTTGTAATGGATGTCATGTAAAATGGTAGCTCCTGTTCTATCCTGCATCCACCAACACAAGACAACAACTGACTAATTCATTACTCACCAATCTATTACTCACTCGATGTAACTTGACAATTATAGTTATATTAAAAACAAAAATTATTGTGGATATCCATTTTTCGTGAACTGCAGTAGAACTAACTATTCATATGTATTATCTTGCTTGTGCAGAACTGACCTTTTTTGAGTCGCGGCGGACGCGTTTCGAACTATGTTGTTCTTCTTCGGCGCTTGGTTGCAAACTGTCAGTCTGCAACCAAGCGCCGAAGAAGAACGGCATAGTTCGAAACGCGTCCGCCGCGACTCAAAAAAGGTCAGTTCTGCACAAGCAAGATAATACATATGAATAAAAACAAAAATGTTATGAGCATCTCAATATCAAAGACAAATTAATGAATTCATCTCTGGCATTGAAACACTTCTGACCTAATCAACATCTATTGCTCCATCAATGTCACTACGTGTTAAAAAAAACCATTCTACTAAAAATATTCCTTGAATCAGATTTGAAAAATAAAACATATCTTTCAAACTTTAACATTAAAACCAATGGGGTAAAAATATTTCTTTGCAAAAAAAAAAAATAAAAACAAAAATATTGATTAAATAATTTATTCTTGAAAAACTAGTTAATCACCTTCTGGCTCAGAATCTTCTTGATTGTCGGGTCCATCTTCTCCCAGAAGTGAGTGAGCTCCAGTCTCCATCAGTGGCATTGCTCCCTCCTGTAACACTGCCATTCGCAATCATTATACGGTACCGTTCTTATTTCAAATCAAATTAATTTTTCCTTCAAATTCAAATGTACAAGTAAAGTTATAACAAATTGTTTAGTAAAATAACAAGATATATCATAAAATTTAAGTAATATTTCCTTTCTAAAATATTTTAAATTACATTTGAAGACACTGTAAAGCATACCAGAGAGTCAACGGTGGGTTTCTTATAAACAAAATCCAAATAAGATATAATACACGCTACAAGTAATTCAAACTAGACAGAAAAAACATAAGAAAATAAGATGGGAAATGAAAATAAAACATAAGAAATATAAGATAGGAAATGCAAAGCCAAATATTGGTAAGCTATTGTTTGATCAGATCCATTCATCAAATAAACTCCTTAATTTTATTGTCATCGGTGGTGCATCTTTGAAATATATTAAATTTATGTTATTTTACAGTATTAAAGTTACTAATTAATTTTGAGTGAACATAAATTGTATTCTGCAAACGGCTAATTAAATGGCTAATTACGTCCTCAAAGCCTGGATGACGGATGTTATGAACTATTTTTGGAGGGATGAACACATTTTTGTTTCCATTGATGAATAGTAAAAAAGATTTTACATACAACTGCTTCATTGGCAATAATTTGAAATATTGAAAAGAGTCCTGCTAGGATTAACTTAAGTATATTTTTGAGTAAAAGAACTTATAAATTATATATATATATATATATAATTATATATATTAAGATTATAATATATAATTATATATATATATATATAATTATATATATTAAGATTATAATATATCTAGGTATGCATAAATTATTAAGATGAATGTTTGCTGCTTCTCCCCATATAGGTATTCCATACTGGAAGACAGACTATGCATAAGCAAAGTAGACTAATGCACTAATCTATTTAATTACTTTATCTATTGTTAATAATTTTAATAGCTGAGTGTCAAGATGTGCACTCTAGTTTCCTTGATCCCTGTATATGATACCTATTAGTTCGAAACATACCAAAGTTTACTCCAGCTACAGGATAAAAGCTTTTATAAATATAATATTTTATCAGATTAGATAAGCAACTCTCTCCTGGGCCCTCTCTGTAAGAGTGACCGATTGGATTCGCCAGCAAAAGACTCTGTTCTCTGCTGTAAAATCACTTCCCGGTGATTCGGAACCCACCTAAAATTGTAGGTCCACCATGTTTCCAATAACATGACTCAAACGGCGAGGTAGGACTACCTGTAAGGGTCTCCCCGCCATTAAAAGCAATTCGCATTGACTTTTTTTAATTATTGTTATTCATTTTGTTCGTGATTTTCTATGTTGATTTTCAGTTTTTCAATTGCCATACTATGCTTGGGTGTTTTGAGTGGAACGAATCCTATTTTTTAATTGGTAAAACTAATTTCTTCATATGTGTCATTCATCCTTGTCTCCTATTTGGTGTTTCAAAATATCATTGACCTTCCAACCATTATAATTGAAATTTTGTAAGTTGTAAAGTTTTAAGAAACAATCTGCTGATGCATGAAAGTTGCTCAAATAAACTGAACCTACCCATCAATCAATTGTAATTGTTTCTAAACTACATCCTATACTCGCAAGATAATAGTAATGCACATGCAATGCTCATAGAATAATTACAATCCTTGTACAACATGACATTAAAGTGAGCATCACATGAAAGAAGACTTAATCACTTCAATGCCCAAGACAAGTTTTTTGCATGCGAATAACATTGAGTGACAGTTTAATACAAAAAAGTTCTTGATTAATTAGCTTCCATAATTATGGAGAATATGGATATTTGGTAGGGAATAATAACAGCATACTAAAGAACGGTAGTTGCAATAATAATTGAGGATATGGTTGAAGGAAAATAACAGTAAACGGAAGAAAGGTTACAAGGACATGAATTAATTAATTATAGCCTACGATTAGAAAAATTGAATAAATAAATGGAAAGAATTTACAAGGAATAGAAAAAATTCTGCAGTTTAACAAGCAATTCTCTTGGGAATCAATCCTTGAAATTAATTGTTCTATGAAAATTATCCTTTCTAGAGAATTAATCCTTACTTTTGAATATCAATCCTGGCATAAAAATCAATCATTTTTGGTGACTTGATTTCCTGTGACGATGTTGATCATTTTTAGATGTTTATTTGCTATTTTACACCCTCGATCTAACTTTAATTTCAAAGATAAAAGTCCAGTAATTTAACTATTTGACAAACTAGATGAAATTAAGATTAAATCAGAAGAATAAATGAGTACTGTAATGTGTTCTGTACATTGCAAATGTTTACTGAATAAACAACTCATTCTTAAACTAGCTCTTCGTGCTGTTGATGAAAAACTATACAATTCCAATGGTTGCTAATAAAGTACCATTAAAAAAGAAGAGAATAAAAAATATTTATAATTATTTTAATGAATATATTCAATCATGTTTACTAATCAATAAGATATTAAACAAAGTAAAAAGTAGAAGTTGATCTTCGACATAGAACAAGAGAAGGAAAATAGAATCTTTCACTGTTTAAAATAATTTGGGGATGTGAAAAATATTTTAAAAAACTTATAATACCCCCGAATAATTATTGTTAGACATCTAAATAATTTATATTATGTATAGTTATTAATCAGAAAGGTTAAGTTGAGTGTTATTATAATTTATTTACTTTAAACGTTGAAACTATTATACAAGAGCTGATTATTTTTAGTTAAATATTTGTTCTCTATAAATACAGAAAAACCTTTTCGTATGTTAACCTTTGTTGTATGTTCACAGGCTTCAAATACGAAACCAAACTTCAGAAAATAATAGACTAATGAAATACAAAAAAAATAAAATGAATGCAGTTGCAGGTAGTTGAAATCATAGTAATAAAATGTATGGTAAAGAGAAGAAAATAGTTATTTATGTATTAAGAGCGTAAAGAGCGGCTTTATCACTCGAGCTAAACAGTTACCGCAAGAGGCGTAACGGAGTGCGGTAATTTTGCAAGAGTGATAAAGAAGCTTTACACTCGAAATACATACAAGATTTCATGAGAAAATAACACCAAAAGGGAGAAAGTCACTTGCTGTTTAATGTGTACAACAAATAATCATGATTAATTTATTATTAACTAATGGGGGGGGGGGGGGAATAAATAAATTGATAGTTAGGAAATTACTACAAGGAACGTTAAAGATATTAGTGACAAAACAATTAAGTATAATTAATTGGAGGAAGGAAACATAAAGTAAACAAGAAAGAGAAAATGGGGACGAATAGTATTAATACTTATAAATTAATATATCAGTGAGAGAAAGAAAGGAAGAGAGAGTGAGAGAGAATTGACTTACAATGAAGTTGTAAGTGGCAAATGCTCACCTCCGCCGTAGCCGTCCTCACCCTCCCCTTCCCCTTCCCCGTGTGCTTCGCCGCCATCTTCAATGAAGTCATCTGTTGGCGCCTCGCCTGGTTCGGCGGCTGGGTTCAGCGAAAGGAACAAACGAAAAGGAACTAAATAATAATGCAGTACAATATGTTCATGTAGTTGCAGTACCCATGCTACATACGCCAAAGATAATGCATAAAATATAGAGTGATTCAAAAAGAGCGCTGATTTTGATATACAGAGTGTTTCGGAACTCTCTACCAATACTTCTAGGCAGTATTTCTGGACCACTAACAAAAGTAGGCTAAATATCGTGATAACATTTTTAAAAGTCCCCAGTTACTCACACAGCCGCCACTTTGTTTTTTTTAAGCATTATTTTTTTATTTGAACACCATTAAACGTATAGTGTATAATTTTGAAATTTTTCATACAGCTTTGTAACAATTAAAACAATTTTTAAAAAATTAATCAAAATTTTCCGGCATTAAAAAACAAAATGGCGACCATTTAAAGTATTTGAACAGGATTAAATTGATAATGGCTAATGGTATCAAAATTTGACTAGAATAACCTTTTTTAGATAATTTTATTACATATCTAATGATACCTAATTTTTCCAGATTGGTCAACAATTAACAGAGATATGCTACTTTTTAGGGTGTGCGGTGGTTGGAAGTGGGTTGCAGTTCTTTAAACTGTCATTGCAAGGCTTTCATTTTGATTATTTTTTTTATTGTTTTAGTTATTCTAGAGCTGTATGCAAAATTTCAAAATTATACGTTCAATGGTGTTTGAATAAAAAAAAATAATGCATGAAAAAACAAAATGGCGGCTGTGTGCGTAACTGGGGACTTTAGGAAAATTTTATTACGATATTTACTTTTGTTAGTGGTCCAGAAACACTACCTAGAAGTATTGGTAGAGTTCCGAAACACTCTGTATATTATTTAGAACTGTATTTTTACAAAAATCACAAAAATAGTTCATGATCACATTCATCTAATACCTTTTTTAAGTATGAAAATTTATATTGTACAAAACATCTCCCTTAATCTGATACCACACAAGAACTCTATCCGGGTGACACATTATGATTGCAAATTTTGCAGACAATTTCTTCAAGTTCCCCAATGCACAGATTTAGTTTGTTAGCATTCACCAAAGACACAAGATTATCTAAAATAGATAAATTTTCTCTTAAACATCCATTATTTGAAGTAGGAAACGTGAAACTGTTGAATGGAAGTTTGAACTTTTCTTGCAGTCACAATGTATCACCTGGATATTGGAAACAGTCCTTACCATATTTTATTTTTGGTAGTGGACTAGTGGAGATGGTTTCGACAAAATTATTTCTCATACATTAAATCGGAAGATTAGATTGATGTGTCCATTTATTGTACTTAATTTGATATATTGAAACCAGCGCTATTTTTTAATCACCTGATAGTGTAAAAAGGTAATAGAAGATTATTGGGAGTGTAAAGGTAAAAAGGTTAAAAGTGTAAAAAGGTAATAGAAGATTATTGGGAGTGTAAAGGTGAAAAGGTTACAAGTGTAAAAAGGTAATAGAAGATTATTGGGAGTGAAAAGGTTAAAAGTGTAAAAAGGTAATAGAAGATTATTGGGAGTAAAGGTAGACTAACAATGCATGGGAGGAGATGAAGAGATAAAATTATGTGTACATGATCAATTGGCTAAAAGGATAATGAATAAAATTGAAATTGTAATGAAGAAATGAATAAAAAGATGTTTGGATGTGTGGGTAAAGGTGCATGAAAAGGGATGAAAGATGATGGTGGATGAACATGCAAAGAAGTGCCAAAAAACCTGATTGAATGCATTCATGATAAATTGAGTAAGAATATAGCAAAATACTCATGAGTGTGAGTAAATACTTGAAGCTGAATGAGAAGAGATGATAGTGAAATAAAACCAAAATCAAATCGTTTATTCCTCAAAAATATTTCAAGAAGATAAAATGAACATAATATATGAAACTGAAATTGTGTTGACTTTTGTTGTAAATTTAACGACTTGCAGTCAGTTTTAGATTGTGAATATATAAAAAAGTGTGAGTACATTTTTTATATATTCACAATCTAAAACTTTTAGTTGTAAATTTAACGACTTGCATTCAGTTTTAGATTGTGAATATATAAAAAATGTACTCACACTTTTTTATATATTCACAATCTAAAACTGACTGCAAGTCGTTAAATTTACAACAAAAAGTTAATATTAACAACGCAGATCATTATGGAACAAGAAATCCAAGAATGAAATTTTGTGTGTTGTATATAGTGTATCCAGTGTGAAGAAAATATTCAATAATTTGTCAATCACTTCAATTCATTACATCATTTAAACTCAAACACACAAGTCTCAGACTATTGTGGGCTTCATCAGCAAAAAAATCAAGTATTTCATCGCGCAATCAGAATGAAAGTAATTTTGTTATCCCTGTTCATGAACTTAGAGTTGTCGTGATTGGCGTAACGGATTAAGAACACAATAATTAACTATATGCTCTTTCTCTTTAAATTCTCTTCATCTTCTTTTTCTCACTATCTTTCTCCTTGTCAGCTCTTCAACACGGTCGGAAAAAGTCCTTCAGATGTCGGTCTATAAGAGTTAGGCCTAACTGATAGCCCATTTTACAAGGACAAGAGATTGATGTTCTTGCAATTCCTTGATAACAACAGTGCCTACTAGATTCCAACATCCGTCAGACAATAGACAGATAAACCGTTTTCTAGATTGGTGAAAGACGTGAGACTACTACTTCTTTTTCTTCTTCTTCTTCTTCTTCTTCTTCTTCTTCTTCTTTTTCCCTTTCTTTTTCTTCTTTTTCCCTTTCTTTTTCTTCTTTTTCCCTTTCTTTTTCTTCTTCTTTTTCACATCCTTTTTTTCGCCTTCTTTTTCTTTTTTATCTTCTTTTTCCTTTTCTTCAACTTCTTCTTTTTCCTCTTCTTCTTCCCCTTCTCCTCCTCCTCATCTTCTTCTTTTCTTATCTTCTTCTCCTTCTCTTCCTCTTCTCCTACTTCTTCCTCTTCTTCAACTTCTTTATTCCTCACCTTCTTTTCTCTTCTTCTTCGTCTTCTTCTCCTCCTCCTCACTTTCTTCTTTTCTCATCTTCTCCTTCTCATCTTCTCCTTCTCATCTTCTCCTTCTCCTTCTGCTTCTTCTTCTTCTTCTTGCTTCTCCTTCTTCTTCTATCATCTCCTCCTCCTCCTCCACCTGCTTCTTTATTTTCTTCTCAGCCTCCTTCTTCTTCTTCCTCCTCCCTCTTCTTCTTCTTGCTTCTTCTTCTTCTTCTTCTTTTTCTTCTGTCTTCTCCTCCACCTTCTCCTTCTTTTTCTTCTTACCTCTTCTTCTTCTTCTTGTTCTCCATTTTTTACTCCTCCATCTTCTTCTTCTCCTTCTTGCTTCTTCTTCTGTCTCCTCCTCCTCCTCCTCCTCCTACTTTTCCTCATGCTGCTTCATTTCTCTTCTTCTTCTTTCTTCACCGCCATCTCCTCCTTCAGTTTCTTTTTTTTCTTCTCCTTCTTTTTCTTCTTGTTCTCCATTTTCTACTCCTCCATCTTCTTCTTCTTATCCTTCTTGCTTCTTCTTCTGTCTTCTCCTTCTCCACCTGCTTCTATTTTTCTTCTCCTCCTTCTTTTTCTTCTTCTCCTCCTCCTCCTCCTCCTTCTCCACCTGCTTCTATTTTTTCTTCTCCTCCATCTTTTTCTTCTTCTCCTTCTCTTCCTGCTCCCTCTCCTCTACCACCTACTTCTTCTTCGCAGACTTCTTCTTTTTCTTCTCCTTCTTCTACTTCTTTATCTTCTTCTCCAACTTCTACTCCTTCATCATCTTCTCCTCCATCTTCTTTTTCTCCATCTTCTTCTTCTCTTCCATCATCTTCTCCCTCCATCTTCTTTTTCTCCATCTTCTTCTTCTCTAACTTCTTCTCTTCCATCATCTTCTCCCTCCATCTTCTTCTTCTCTAACTTCTTCTCTTCCATCATCTTCTCCCTCCATCTTCTTTTTCTCCATCTTCTTCTTCTCTAACTTCTTCTCTTCCATCATCTTCTCCCTCCATCTTCTTTTCCTCCACCTTCTTCTTTTCCACCATCATCTTCTCCTCCTTCTCCACCTAATTCTTTTTTCTCTTACTTCTTCGTCTTTCTTCTTATTCTTCTCCATCATCTTCTTCTTTTTCCTCCTTCATTCTATTTTCTATCGTTTTTATTCCACTTTCTTTCATCGCAAACCTCTCCAAGTCCTTCCATCCTTGCGAAACATTCACTGTTGAAGCCCTTGTAACCGTTATATTTGAAATGAGAAAACCGATTAGCACGTTTTATTGGGAAATTTGTCTTTCATCTTGCACGCTGTTGAATCAATACCAGAGTCTGTTCCTAATTAGAAATGTTGTAAATGAAGCTATTGCTGTTAAGAAACAATACTTGAGAAACAATGAGCCAGACTGGATGTTGATTGTTCCTTCCTAACTATATTGTGACAGTTTTGTCTGTTCCAAGATTGGTTGGCAGTGTATGGAGGCATGAAACAATTGACAAATGCATTTCTTGTAAGATTCATACAGTTTAGTTGTCTCATCCACCCAACGTAGTTTCTTTTGTAATAAGTGTTGAAATTACTGAGTTGAATTATGACTGCCAAGTAATGTATATGCCAAATAATTCATGTCTTTGGAAAAAAAATCGTTAAGTTCCAATTTTAAATCTTACTTTTTAATCAACATATGAAAAAATTCTCATCATAAACTAAAATTAATTTTAAAAGGTAACTTCACACGGACTGAAGAATCTATTATCAAAACTGACTCTGTATTTCTATTTAAATTATGATTTTTACTCACTTATACCAGAGGGATGCATTTCACTTCTAAAGAAAAGCTTCATCGGCCCTCTTTATAAGTGAAATGCATCCCTCCGGTATAAGCGAGTAAAAATCATAATTTAAATTAATTAAAAAAAGTAACTTCACACGGACTGAAGAATCTGTATTGTCTATTATCAAAACTGACACTGTATTTCTATTTAAATTATGATTTTTACTCACTTATACCAGAGGGATGCATTTCACTTCTAAAGAAAAGCTTCATCGGCCCTCTTTATAAGTGAAATGCATCCCTCCGGTATAAGCGAGTAAAAATCATAATTTAAATTAATTAAAAAAAGTAACTTCACACGGACTGAAGAATCTGTATTGTCTATTATCAAAACTGACACTGTATTTCTATTTAAATTATGATTTTTATTCACTTATACCAGAGGGATGCATTTCACTTCTAAAGAAAAGCTTCATCGGCCCTCTTTATAAGTGAAATGCATCCCTCCGGTATAAGCGAGTAAAAATCATAATTTAAATTAATTAAAAAAAGTAACTTCACACGGACTGAAGAATCTGTATTGTCTATTATCAAAACTGACACTGTATTTCTATTTAAATTATGATTTTTACTCACTTATACCAGAGGGATGCATTTCACTTCTAAAGAAAAGCTTCATCAGTCTTTCTTCTATTTAGAAGTGAAATGTATCTCTCCAGTTCCAGTAGAAGTGAGTGAAAATCATAATCTAAATAGAAATACAGTGCCAGTTTTGATATTAATATGAAATATTGCTTGAAACTTTATTACCATCTAGGCCTAGATCCACTATTCACTTAATTATAAAAATATTCTAGACTGCTCTGGATAGTTTTTGTTTTTAAGCAATCAGAAATTGATTGGGATTAATTGGGAATCATTTCATTTATTTATTATTATTTACTTATTTATTTATTTATTCATTATCATTTTGATTTCAGCAAAAACAAGAAGAGGAGGAACAGAAGTGCGAGGAAGAAAGATGATGAAAGGTGAGTAAAAATTTAAAATCAAAATGAAACAGATAAAAATTGAACAGAAAATATTATCTCATATTTATATTATCTAATATTGTTATGAAAATGTTATATAATTCATAAAAATGTTAATTATCAAATCAATATCGATCAATGCTGCCATTCACATGCATTTCACTTCTAAAGAAAAGCTTCATCAGCCCTCTTTATAAGTGAAATGCATCCCTCCGGTATAAGCGAGTAAAAATCATAATTTGAATAGAAATACAGTCAGATTTGATATTAGATTGTTCATAAAGTATTCCGTCATGCAAAACATCACAAATCTGAATAGATTTAATGCTTATTTTAATTTGACTTTAAAACTAAACTCAAATTCAAATTTATGTTCAATGATGAGATTACAACATATTGTTAGATGAATAATAAATATGTATAATAGAATTGGAGTGATATTTATTTTTTCAAATTAGAAATAGAATTCAAAGGCAAGCAGTGGTGGGCCCAGGGGAGGGGGATGGGAGGGATATATCCCCCCCCCGAAATATCAAGATGTATCCCCCCCCCCTAAAAAAGAATTTATTCATAATTATGTATGTATAGTTTTTGCGAGAAATAAATTTAATCTGTGTCATTGTTACTTGTTAGCTAGAAGAATAAACAAGAAGAATAAGGGAAGTGATAGCCGCGAGCCGTAGCTGGTATCTGTTCAATCAGAGAGATAAGCTGCGTTCTCGTAGGTCCCGTTCGTAACGGTGACCGATTAGATTGGCCAGCAAAAAAGACACTGTTCTCTGCTGTAAAAAAAAAAAATCACTTCCCGGTGGTTCGGAACCCACCTAAAACTGTAGGTCCAACTCATCAATCACCATCATCCAACTCATTACCCACGCACAGGTCTCAGACCTATGTGGGCTTCATCCTCAAAAAAAAAAAAAAAAAAAAAAAATAAATAAACAAGAAGGATGTGTACATCCTTACATCCATTACATTGTTGTGTAACAATCTGAGTATTTTTTGGCTATTACTTCGTAATTAACATGTTCAAAATAGGGCCTAACCATAAAGAAAAAGTTCGCAGTGAACACTTGATTTATTTTTTATTTCATAATACGTTTATTTAACAGAACTTTGTCATCATGCTCATTAGCTCATTAAATAATCACATTGACTTTTAATAAATTTCCTTTGTGTAGCTAAAGGAAATCAAAGGAAAAACACATTCTATGGTTGGGTCCTATTTCACCCAGGTACAATAAACTTTAAATGAAAAACTATTTTATTAGCTAACATAAATACTATTAGCGTGAGCATATTTTAGAGCTCAAATAGGTATAAAATACGTTTTTAGGCTTTAAATTCCACATTTTTTTATTTTTTTCCGGGGGGGGGGGGGGGGACCCAGACCCCGGTGGTCATCCCCCCCCCCGAAATGAAGTCCTGGGACCGCCACTGAAGGCAAGGTATAAATAAAAATGTGAACCAGCAGTGGGCTCTTGATTAACTAAAGTCAATCTCCAATAACTACCTAATTAAAAAAGTAGCGTACTTCAATTTTTCAGATTTTCAATCAACTATGAATATAATAAAAATAAAACGATAGAGAGATGATAATGATAGAGATTTTGACATTTGATTTTGATGAATTGATAATAATAAAGACTTGAAAGATATATGATAAAGGCAAAATAATGATAAAGAGCTATCGATGAACTATTAGTAACAAATTGTTTGGCACTCAGTGTGTCTAAAAATTGCTACTGGGCCCTATTTCATGAAACGTGAAAGGCCCTATAATATAATAGAAGTTTTTATATTTAAAACGTATTCATAACGTTTTTCCTGTATTAAAGACCCTGGTTGATAAGATTCATGAAAAAATAGGGCCCGGGTTCCGGTGTCTAGTGGGCTAGGTACTCTACTTGTAAATTTTTCCTTCTGCGCATTTCATGTTATTCCTTCCGTGCAAGCCCATCAACATAAAAGTAATAAATTGCCTCTCTCACCCTCTCACTCTCTCTCTCTCTCTCTCTCTCTCTCTCTCTCTCTCTCTCTCTCTCTCTCTCTCTCTCTCTCTCTAACACTCTCTCTCCTCGAATCTTTGTCCAAACTTCGCCATTTCATGTAATTGCATCACTCAGATTGTCATTACCATAGTTAATACCGTACAAATGAGATTATTGTATATAATATCTTGCACTATAAAAAAAACAAAAAAAAACATTATCTGAGTTCACTATAGTATCTATGTGATGTTGATAATCTTGTTTATAACCATTCATATGCATAATTTGTAAATTTACATGAATAAAGAAAGATAATCTAATCTAATCTAATCCTCAATTTTCAAGTTCCTTAAACCAGGTACAGTGAATGCAAATACACTGTAATAGATTCACCAGAGAAAATTATATGATTGGCTTACTAGACTATAATCAAACCACTTACTTTACTGTTGAATCTACGAATAGAGTAGTTACAATTGAAGAAAGTAGCTAAAAAAAAGAAAACCAATTCCTTTCACTGAGAAGAAAGTTGGACACCTTCCAAGTTGATAGCTGAATATTTCGCCGCGAAGTAAACCCATTGTATTCCCTATTTTAATGATTTAATTGGCAGTTTCCTTATAGGTGATTGTGTTTTTTGAGATGTATAGATTTATGATAATACCTGGGAATTTGGATGATAGCTTGGATCAATTAATTTCAGATTGTTAACAATGTGTGCTACGTGGTACTTTCTTTGGGCTCAGTTATAATTTCACAATAATTATGAATGGTTTCTTCAGTTTTTGTGAGAAAAAGATGGGTTGTATTAAAAATTGTCCATAATTATTCAAAATTTTAGCCTTTCTGTATTCTTGATATCTACAGGTAAATTTTATAACGATGGCAAAATCGTATTAAACAAAATACTTTAGTTTTTCAAAACAATGCTCTAGCTATTTGTATTTTAATACTGTAATTTAATACCATCTTTTTCTTTTAGGTGTTAGATTTGATGATGTTTGATTGAAAATATATTTTTCAGATGATTATTTAAAACATTGATCTTTTTCTTTTACTTGTTAGATCTGATATTTAATCAGTGACATGATATACCGTAATTCGTTATTTTTAGTTAGGACTACTCAATTTTTAGGGTTTTTCGTTTTGTTCCTTTATTACCAAGAAATATGATTTAATTTATTATGCTTTAATTATTTATTTGGTACGGCAATAAATTTGATTTTATTGTTTCTATTTTTTTATTAATAGAATTCATACATTGTTTATACATGGAAGTTATGAGTTTTAGGTTCTATTTACTTCTATACGGTACCAAGTTGCTCATAATTATTCATCTTGTTCTTTAGAAAATTCATGAACGTATTAAAATTGAAAAAACTAATTATATTTGGATAGCTTATAATCAAGAAGGGGCTCCAAAATCATTATATAGCTGCCACCATAGTTAATAAAAAGGCCCCACAAATGCAAAAAGTGCTTACTCAAACATGTTTTCATGCTTGTATTTGTACCTCAAATATATTATGTTTCTCAATACGTTTTGAAAAAAGGGTTCATTTTTGGGTAGATCCACGAATTCCTAGAATTCCAAACAGAATTTATGTAATTTTGTTGAATAACCTGGGTCATTTCTTGAGTTTTCATTTTTGGGTAGACCCCAGAATTCCTAGAATTTCAAACAGAATTTATGTAATTTTGTTGAATAATCTGGGTAATTTCTTGAGTTTTATCATAGTATTATAGAACATTTCCGAAATGTTGATCTTCTTTATCACATAAATCACTCTTGTTTATCAATCACGTTGATCTTTTATTATAATAAATTATGTTTAATAAAGATATTCATTCAATTTTCAGCTCATATCTACAAAATGTTCTGGGGAGTGATAAATATTTAGTAAGGTGGTCGAAATCTGTGGTTTCAGCATTCAGGCTAACGAATCTTTAGTTATAGTTATGAATTTTCTTATAATCAATGTTCAAAAACATGTATGTGTTGTATTCCTACAGCAGGAATACCTGCTGTACCTTCCTAATATGTTTCATCTAGTTACATATCATATTTACATATCTAGTTACATATCTAGATTACATATCTAGTTTATGTTTCATCTACCTAATATGTTTCATCTAGTTACGCAACAGATAACTTTAAGAACTGCTGCCGCTCACAGACGACACAGTCTATGCGGGTTCTTATTCATTTTTTTTATTTTTTCTAGAGTATGTTGCTATGTATGATACGTGAATAATATTGAAATTGAATTGAATATAAATTTCAGCAAGAGAAAAATTAGGAATTAGAGTGAGTAGGCGGCTCATCACTTCAATCTAGGCAAAACAACCGCCAGCAAACTTTGATTTTAGTTGACGATAGAAAGAATAACAAACTCTTATTCTCTTACACATTATCCTTCTCTTTCTAATTCTCTCTCTCTCTCTTTCTCAGACACACGCACATTATCGTGGTCAACATAATGGCCCTTCTTATAATCATTATTACCCCTCTCGGTCTCAATTGGACTTTTGTGATTCTCTAATCCACCGCATCCTGCCACTTTGCTCAAGACAAGGAAGGCATCTCCCTCCTATTACAGTGCGACAATGAGAGAGTGATATATATGTATATGAGAGAGAAAGAGAGAAAGATTGTGAGAAAGAGTGAGAGAGCATTGACATTTTCTTTTTTGAGACCTCTTCTATTTCTTTATTTCTGTACATTTATATCAATAGCAGATTCAGCAAATGTGGCAAGGTAGTGATTGGGGTAGCAACGTGATAAATACCTATTGATATCTTTTGAAAAAATAATGAAAAATAATACTAATAAAAGAGAAATTGAAAGAAACATTCTCAAGTATTTTTTCAAATAGTTCATCCTGCTGTAGAACTGGAAATTCTATAATTATAATAGATGTTGGGGAAGTGATAGCCGTGAGCCGTAGCAGGTATCTGTTCAATCAGATAGAGATAAGCTGCGTTCTCCTAGGCACTCTTTGTAAGGGTGACCGATTAGGTTGGTCAGCAAAAAGACACTGTTCTCTGCTGTGAAATCACTTCCCGGTGGTTCGGAACCCAACTAAAACTGTAGGTCCAGCTCATCAATCACAATCATCCAACTCATTACCCACGCAACGGTCTCAGACCTATGTGGGCTTTATCCTTTAAAAAAAAGTATGCAAGTTCGACACTCACTTTACACTTTCTTGTATTATCCTTCTATATTTATTTATTTAATGTACAAAGGCAACATATTGAAGTATTTTAAGCCTAGGTGATAGATGAAGTGATGTATTACAAAGTTGGATGAAATTATATATCTTTTCTGTGTACAAGAGCAAGCAATAGATTATACTATGCTGAATATGTTATTTCCACTAGCTCAAAAAATGCATAAAAATCTTCCATGCATTATAAAAGGATTAGAAATCTGGGGACATTTAAAGAGGTGACTGCATCACATCCATACAAAATTTCAGTGTCAGCTGGTAAAATGCCACATTTCTGGAGGTTAGTCTTACTGACATTCTCATTCAGGGCCGTCCATGTTATATATGGCTCTATTAGAAAGCCCTGGAAAACAAAGTCTATATATGGGAACGTTATGGCCAGGAGCAATAAATGGTAGCCTTACCGTTTACCGGTAAATGGTATTTTACCAGAAACCAATGAGTTTGATCTATTCAAATTCAGACACTCAGAAATGTGAATAGGCCAATCAACCCCTCAGTTTCCGGTAGATTCAATTTACCGGTAAACGGTGAGGCTCCCATGAAACATTAAACACATTGCCTCTATCAACATTCAAGCTAGCTGCACTTATGCTATGCCATGTAAGATCTAATTGTATGAGTATTAAATACTCACAATAAATTGACACCAATTCGCTCAAGAACCTCAAACCTTGACCTTGAAACAATCAAACCATTCCTTTTTTGCAAGCACCCAAACACAAGTACACAGTCCAGAATACACAACATACCCTTGATACAGTACCCTAATAATTTAGTGACCTTGAGTTACTCACGGTTGAGATGTAGCGCCAGACACGCGGTCCACTCGTGGCGCGCAATGCGAAGGTCACGGTCAAGGTCACACAGTTTGGCGAATGCCCTTGCGCACCTCCTGGGTCGCGCTACCCGGCGCACTATACGGCGCACTTCGGCGTACTCGTCACGGCTCAGAAAACCCGAACGGTCAACGTCCAACCGCCCGAATTTCCAATCTAGTACCGTTTCTTCCGATGCTTCCCCGTCTATAACATATAAATAATTATGACATTATGTGCCAAAAATGAATTTTTAATTCTTCAAACACTGAAAAAATATTAATTTTTTGTATAGATGGTAAAAGTAAAGGTAAATTCCTATGGCTTTTATTGGAGGGCAGACCCATACAGACCCATCGCCGCTTGAGCTATGTTATTGGAAAATGGTTGACCTACAATTTAAAGTGGGTTCCGATCCAGCGGGAAGTGATTTTACAGCAGATAACAAAGTATTTTTGCTGGCCAATCCAAAGCTTGATCCGTCTGCTTGTATTTTTTTCAAATCAATTGTATTATTTTTAATTGTCATCAAAATTTCTCTAGTAAAAAAATATATATATTTTTTTCAAAATAAACATACTTTAATGCCAGATCACTCGCAAACACAGGCTTCAGCCTACATGCGGGGATCTCATACTGTTTTGATTATTCAAACTCATATCTAGATTGTATAATATGAATGTTTGTTTAAGTATATTATGAGCGAGTTCTATGCTTTTGTATTTGTGAGAAATAAATTTGAATTTGAATTGAAAAAATACCTGCTACAGCTCACGGCCATCACTTCCCATTGTATAGATGGTGAAAGCCACATTATTGTTAGTTATAGTTTGTTATATAGCTAAGCTGTATAGGAACATAAAATGGAATCAAATCAGAATTTTATTTAAGAATAATTGTCATCAATTCAATATGTGTATCTTTTCTCTTAGATTGTTTAATTCAGAAATGTGTAATCATTCAAGAACTGTATAAGAAATATAATAATTGAATACAAAATCACTTACCAGGAACTTCTTTTTGATAGTCGGTGCTAAATATCCTCACCAAGTTTGTCACAAAAGCGGATCTATCTACTCGGCTACACTCTGTAAAATAAATGAAAATATTTTTTTCAATTGAATAATATTGATTATATATTTCACATTAATAAATAGATAAATGAACAAAATGATAGAATAGAACAAGATTCAACTAAAGTGCTTAAGCAACTAAAGTGCACAGAACATTTAACTGAAAAATCAACGTTCTATTTTTTTTTTTAATTTCATTACAATAATTTATGTTATTATAAGTTTCTTCTCTTTTTATGTTTCAGTGGATCAATTTCCAAGAACCTCAATGGGAATAATGTTCATTAGATTAGATCATATGATACAAATAAGATACTACAAATAATAATTATGATATTTATGACAATTGTGTATAGAAGATTACCAGCAGACTTTCAGGTAAATTTAGAATCTTTATTTTAGGAATACAGTTAAGTAGTAATTTTTTCTTCAAAAGTTCAGTAGAAATGCACCTTTGGACAAGAAATATTTGATAAGTAATCTTAAAAGAAAATGTTTAAAAGTATGTCTGAAGCAGCAATGTTTGAGCTAAGCCTTGATTTATGTGTTACAAGGATGGCATTCTAGTTGTTGCTATTTAGATCTGTTTTAACTTTTAAAATGGTCTTTAAGTGCTGTTATGCTTTATCTTGAATTATGGGCTTTGTTGCTTTTATTGCTTCCAGTTTAAATCCAAATGTAAATACTGTACTGTATGTGAATGTAAAGTACAGTATGATAAATTATACACTTTTAGATGGAAGTAGTGATCGATATTGGGTTGCAGTTTATATTTAGTTGATAAAGCTTTTTATAGTGTACAAGAGTTCCTTTCACATCAAAATTAAGCTTCACCTAACTAATTGATTATGGTATCTAGTGTATAATTATTGATCAGACTTGTCTTATACGGTACTCCTTAACTGGAGTCTCCAAGACGTAATCTAAAAAAAAGTTCCGTTCGTAGTCTAGTGCGATAATCGACTGAGAGAATCAATAGTCGATCTGTACCAAACCCAAAGCTAAACCTAGTCTATCGATTCTGTCAGTCGATTATTTCACATACATACTGAACTGCAGCTACGATATCGATTTGATAATTAAAATACTGTATGCGTGAATGTGAAACAAGAAAAATTATCTACTTTTGTATACAAACATTGATTGATACTGATTCAATAAACCAAATACAGTATGTTTTTTACATTATACCTCCAGGAGTATAAGACAAGTCAGATCAACAATATATACAATTTTATACTCTTATACACAGCATAATTATTACTACATCAACTATTTGAGGTAAGGCTTAATTTTTTTTTTTGTGGATGAAGCCCACATAGGTCTTAGACCTGTGCGTGGGTAATGAGTTGGATGATGGTGATTTATGAGTTGGACCTACAGTTTTAGGTGGGTTCCGAACCACCGGGAATTTTGATGTGAAAGGAACTCTTGTAAACTATAAAAAGCGGTATCAACTAAATACTTTTTCAAATATTTTTTATAATTTCAAGTTTCTGTTCTAACAATTATTGGATTATTCTGGGTACATTTGAATGTGGAACAATAAATTATCTGCATTTGAATGGCAGCATTGATCGATATTGATTTGATAATTAACATTTTTATGAATTATATAACATTTTCATAACAATATTAGATAATATAAATATGAGATAATATTTTCTGTTCAATTTTTATCTGTTTCATTTTGATTTAAAATTTTTACTCACCTTTCATCATCTTTCTTCCTCGCACTTCTGTTCCTCCTCTTCTTGTTTTTGCTGAAATCAAAATGATAATGAATAAATAAATAAATAAATAAATAATAATAAATAAATGAAATGATTCCCAATTAATCCCAATCAATTTCTGATTGCTTAAAAACAAAAACTATCCAGAGCAGTCTAGAATATTTTTATAATTAAGTGAATAGTGGATCTAGGCCTAGATGGTAATAAAGTTTCAAGCAATATTTCATTTTAATATCAAAACTGGCACTGTATTTCTATTTAGATTATGATTTTCACTCACTTCTACTGGAACTGGAGAGATACATTTCACTTCTAAATAGAAGAAAGACTGATGAAGCTTCTCTTTTGAAGTGAAATGCAACCCTCCAGTATAAGTGTGTAAAAATCATAATTTAAATAGAAATACCGAGTCAGTTTTCATATTAGACTATTCAGATTCTTCAGTTGATGTGAAGTTAATTTTTGAAATTAATTTACATTCATGATGATAATTTTTTCATAGGTTGATTAAAAAATAAGATTTAAAAATTGGAACTGAACGATTATTTTTTCCAAAGATATGAATTATTTGGCATGTACATTACTAATAGGCAGTCATAATTCAACTTCGTAATTTCAACATCTATTACAAAATAAACAAAGTGGTTGAGACGACTAGGTTGTATGAATCTCCAGTATCTCCAGTATTAGTGAGTAAAAATCATAATTTAAATAGAAATACAGTGTCAGTTTTGATGTTATAGATTGTTCATCAAGTATTTCGTCACAAATCACAAATATTTCTAAGTGGAAATTATGACTCACGTTATGGCGTGACGGCCGTTTCACTCTGTTGTCAAGAGCATCGTCAGACGACCCACAGTACAGGTACAGATACAGGACGATGCTCTTGACAAAAGAGTGAAACGCCATAACGTGAGTTATAATTTCCACTTAAAAGTGTTTTTCAAGTTTTTATTATATATTAGTGGAAACAAGATGAATCTTCAACATCACAAATATTTCATTCTTATCAAGGATGTAATAATTAGTATATAACTTATTATCAAATAAATTCATGATTCTAATGCTAAACGATCCCAATTTGCAATGTGGCCTGCCAAATATTTATTTTATTCTACTTCGTGTATTTTATCGAAATTTAATCTAGGCCATTTATAATTAAATGTGATCACTCACGACTAGACAAATGATAATTATTTTATTCTACTTCCAGAATTTTATCGAAATTTGGTTAAACTCACGTCGCCTGGCCTTGCACTTGGGTCGCCTGTTCCTCCGGGTTGTGTTGGGTATGGGTCGTCCATTGGGTGTGACACACCAGCAGTACCCAGTACCTGGGTGACACTGCACTGGCGCGAACCTCCCGTCCGGAAGGCAAGCCGTGCCCTCACTGCTTCTTGCTCGGCAGGGCTGTCGATCTGAAAAAGAACCCCAAAACAAAAATTAAATTAAACATTGAAAAACACAAAATAAAATCTCTGGGCGCCCTATTATACTGTACTCTAAGGCAGGGACGTATATAACGGGGGCCCAGGGTACTCCCCACCCTCCGAAACAAAATAAACATAAATTTCTCAGAAAAAACTATTAAACACACAAATCGTGTTCTCAGTTATTTGAGAACTCATGGAGCTGCTCTGTAACTATTGGTTTTAGTTTGAGATTGAGAATGGCGTGACTGCCGAAACTATAATATTTACTTTATATAATATAAAATGTAGCTGTGACAATAATATAATATCATATATATATATATATGTGTATATATATCAATTATATTGTCAATTTCACATATTAAAGCTGTGACAAATATTTAATAATTTATTACACAAAACATAATGAAGTAAAGATACAACAGGCATAGCCTGCTGCTTTTTTTACAAAATTTTAAATGAAAAATCCAAATTTTAGGTTATGTCCAAATTAAACTTGAATTTTACCGTGTTCGATTAAATTATGGAGTTTTACAACACCAAACAAAAAAGTTGAATCTTATTTATTATGAACGTCTACACAATATCGTCAATAATGAATTACCTATATACCGGTACAGTACCTCATTTATTAATTGCATGGTTCTTTTTCTCTAGATTATTATTTTTTCTTTCTTTATTCTCTATTTGATATATCAATTATATAGCTAGTGACTCATACATGTATATATTCTGTAGACTAGTATTGTATTATTAAATTTGTTTTGGACCATTACGAGTCACGTAGTGGAGCAAAACAAATTTAAGACCCAGTGGAAATCATCAACTTGTAAATACAGTAAATAAATTAAAAAATATCACCATAACGAATTCGAAGAAGGTTAAATAAACATAGAAGAGATCTAGGTCTTGATCGATGAAAAGTCCAATGACAAGAAAGTAAACAAGGCCTGTTAAGAAGTACTCATTCAAGTTACTCAAATAGATTTGAAATGTAAACATTCAAATTTGATCGACGAACTTGAATAGTAATCGGCCACATGTGGCTTTCAATTTAAGCCGCTATTCTGATCAAGATCTCTGTTAAGAGATGATGAATAGCGTGATTGTGTGTTGATGATAGCGGTATTTCGTCACGCAATTACCGTAATAGTTCGCGGTACTTACAAATAAGAGAGAGGGTACATGGTACGGAGAAAGAGAGCAGATAGGAGAAATGTCTTCTCTTTATCAGAAAGGTTATCTTACAATTCTGCATTGTATTCTAATCGATCTTGAATAATGATGAGTTGGTAATAGGCATTTAAAAGCATTGAAACAGTATTGAATGGTTGTTTTGACTGCTTGGAAACTTCTGAACTCCTGTTACTTTCTTCGTATTTACTTGCTTGCCTGATTCTACCAGGGGGCATGGTTTACAAGCAAACACATCAAAACATCTAGCAGGTATCCCGATTCGATTGAATCGGAATATCCTTTTCACCATCACCTTCTTTTATTTCTTCTCCTCCTCTTTTTACATCTTGATCAACAGATGATGCTGAAGTTGAGAAAAAATATGAATTAAAATCATTTCATTTTGAATTACTTGAATCATTATTCAACTATCTCAATATTATTAAATTGTTAATAGATTTTATTCATTTTGAAAGGTTTTTAACACCTAGAACCTAATTTGTAGTTCCGTGTTCTGGTACAATAAACATAACCTATAAAATGCAACTTAACGGGAGTTCGAGAAATTTAGTTCTCAGTGAACGGGCGGTTAAGTTTCTCTTACGCCGGTTAGCCTAATCGGTGTTATCGCTTTTAATTGTGCTTTGTGCAGCTAAATTTTTTTCTCCATTAAGTTAATCTCCATAGAATGACGTCATTCTACGAGGATTAAATTTAATTGGCTTTTGTGCAACTGGCCTTGTCTTGGAGACTCCAGTTTGGATAAGACAAGTCAGATCAACAATTATTATTATACAATATTATGCACTAGTTACCATAATTACCAGGGGCGTATTCAAGGGGGGGGTCCCCGGGTCCGGACCCCCCCCCCCCCCAATTTGAGATGACTAAGCACTAGATAGAATGCTTTTTTGCTGTATGAAAGGTCTTGAGAATAATTCTATACCAGTGATAATAATTCTAGTGAACAAAATTTAATCTAGACTAGACGGAATTAATATTACAATATTGGAGTGTTGAGAACTGAGCATGGCGGCTGTTATTGTAGCATGTTTAGTCTATCTTTATACGATAGAGGAGAGAACTTTAATGTATGGCACATTATCGAGAAAGAGTGGGTTAGAATTTCATAACAAAACTGGGAGAAGTCATTAGTCTAGAAAAAACCTATTATAGTAGCATATCTTGCAAATGTTGACATTGTGAATTCTTTTTCCATGATAAAATAACAAAATAATTTTATAGACTTCCGTTAGAGCTATTCAACTGTCCAGAATTTCAGTTTCTGCGTGGATCACGGTCGATGTTGAAGTAAAATTAATAATATCGTTCTCGGTCCTGGTAAAATGCCATACAATCGTGCATTTATACAAGTTTTAATAGTGAATAAAATAATTACTGCCGTTTAATATTAGTTTTTAATTTTTCAATTGGATTTTTGATTTCTCGTTTTAAGTTTGTTTTGGCTGAAAAAAGAAAATATTCGCGTATAAAACAGCTAAAACATTAATAATTAAAGAAACATCGACTTCATCCTCAAACAGTATGGTGATAGTTCAGAAATCAATCAGGCGTGGGATTTCTTCATTATGTCGAAAAAAATTGAATCCAATCTCAGGGACTTGACTAATAATTTCTTTGAGAAGTTCATACTAGTCTTGCTGGTGAGATTTGGTAAGTACATAAAAATGTAAAGATTTAACACCATTTTCTGCAAATAATAAATTAAAAACGGTATTGGTTTTTCCAACATTGGATTGTCCACACACAATTCAAAAGAGCACTGTGTCTCATTTGTTGCTTTCTGTTCTTCTCATTTAAATACTTATCAAAGTTGATCAGTGGTAGTTTTGATCTGTGCTTTTTCAACTTCATTTTTCAATACAGAGACATTATAATTATTTTTTCAGACAACACTATTATTATCATCAATCCATGAATTGTATTTCGAATCAAAGCCCATACAATTTCACATACAATTTGTTACCTTTCTTCTCTAGTACCCTCTCAATAAGATACGCATCAGGGTACTTGGTTTCATCATTTCATACTCATAGAATGCACCCTTTTGATGTATTGTTGTCTTCACCTATTCCCTTCACCTTTCATCTCACACGGAATGGGTGTTGAAAAATATGTTTTCTTTTTAAAAACATGGAGTTTGGAAATTGCAAAATGGGTTTAGCAGCTTTTTAACATCTTAAAAAAACATTAGTATATGTATTGTGTAATAAGTAGTACAGTATAATACTTAATTAGGTTAAAAATGGTGAACTACGGCTGCTGTGATACAAAGTGAATAAAAGTTTTAGAATTTGATTGCCGGTGGGTGGGTGGGGGGGGGGGGTGTCAAGGAGTGTTGTATGTAGGTGAGAGTACAACTCTGGTAAAGTGGACCCCCCCTTGAAAAATTTCTGGATACGCTTATGATAATTACTATATCAATTAGTTGAGGTGAGGCTTAATTTTAATGTGAAAGGAACTCTTGTGCACTATAAAAAGTCAAATAAATATTCTTTCAATTGTTTTTTTTAAATATTTAAATATATTCAAGACTCTTTAAAAACTGCGGTAGCTTGTTGTAGAGTTTTCTACCAATATAACTAGGTTATTGTTCGAATAAGCTACTATTGTGACACACCAAGTGATAATCTCCTCGACTTCTTGTTTTATAATCGTTTACGTTAAGATTTAGGTTAATATCACTTTTTTTACATATGAAGTAGCTTCATATACATATAAGCAGGGTACAGTTAGGAGACTATCGGCCAGTTGCACAAAAGCCAATTAAATTTAATTTCAATTTAATGATGCATTCTACTGAGATTAAATTTAATGTTGACGATTTGGTTGCACAGAGGACAAATTACAAGATAACGCCGATTGAGCTAACCGGCGTAATAAGAGATTTTTAACCGCCCGCTCACCGATGACTAAATCTCATTAATGCCCGTTAAGTTACATTTTATAGGTTATGCTTATTGTACCAGAACACGGAAATGCAAATTAAATCGTAGGTGTTGAAAACCTCTCAAAATGAATAAATCTAAGAATATAATAATATTGAGATAGTTGAATAATGATTCAAATAATTCACAATGAAATGATCCTAATTCTTTTTTTTTCTCAACTTTAGGAATCAGCTGTTGATCAAATTACAGTGTAGCCAGATTGTGCCCGTTTGATCAACAAAAATTAACTAATGGATCTTTGCGCAACAGAAATAAACCCGTTACACTTACGACGGTTAGTTAACTGACATTAAAAACTCATTATTTAATTGGCTTTCGTTCACCCGACCGCAAGTCTTTTGAACAACGGCCTACATGAATCTAATCTATTCACTCTTTTTACACACCTAACAGATTTTTTTTTATCTTAAACACGAGGTTTTGTTTTCATGAGTTACACCATGCTACTAAGTAGAAGGAGCAGCAGAAGAAGAAGTAGGAGAAGTAGTTAAAGAAGTAGAAGATAATTACGAAGAGAAAGAGGTAGAATAGCAAAAGAGCAAGAGGAAAAGGCGAAGACCGAAGATAAAAAAAAATAGTAAAAAACAAGAAGTAGAAATCTAAGAAGTAGGAGGAGCAGGAGAGGAAGAAGAAGAAGGATAAGAAGAAGAAGGAGGAAGAGGAGGAGGAGGAGGAGGAGGAGAAGAAGGATAAGAAGGAGGAGAAGAAGGATAAGAAGGAGGAGAAGAAGAAGAAGGAGAAGAAGAAGTAGGTGAAGAAGAGGTAGGAGGAGAAGAAGAAGAAGTAGTGATGAGTGAATAAGAATAATAATAAGAAGAACAAGAAGGAGAACATAAAGACGAAGAAGAAGGAGGAGAAGAAAAAGAAGAAAAGGAAGAAGAAAAAGAAGAAGAAGAAGGAGAAGAAGAAGGAGAAGAGGGAGGAGAAGAAGAAGGAGGAGGAGGAGAAGAAGAAGGAGGAGAAGAAGAAGGAGAAGAAGAGGGAGGAGAAGAAGAAGGAGAAGAGGGAGGAGAAGGAGAAGGAGAAGAATACGAAGAAAAACAAGAAGAAATAGCAAAAGGAGAAGGCGAAGACTGAAGATTTATAAAAATAGTAGAAAACAAGAAGTAGAAGAAGCAAAAAAGGAGAGCTACACAACAAAAATTGCCTTATCGTTTGTGAGAAATGCGTAGATCATCTAGAGTGTGCCCTTGGTATACAGGTGGTGGTGTGAGACGCGTAGGAGTAACCCGAAGGGAATTGGTGCTGGTAGAGTGAGAGAGAGGGCCTGTGATGACCTATGATATGAAGAAACAGAAGAGGAAGAGGAAGAAAAAAGAAGAAGAAGGGCAGGAATGTGGTCCGGCCGCCTTAGACTCCCTGACGCCACAACAAAGCCGGCCCAGGTGGAGTCGCCCTTACCCCTCCCCATCCCTCCCCCTTGACACCTGCCCTGTGCCCTGTTGCCAAGTCTCTCATTCCAAAAGCACTAGGCCGATATTTTTACAAATACCGCCGCACTCTCATCAAAAGATCAAAAATCATGTGAACAACAATTTCAAGATATTTTTGAGCGTGATTACCGTACCTCTATTGCCATGTTTGAAGCAAAAACCATGTGAGCAATACATAGCAATTCGAAAGATATTTTCTGATTTAAGTGATTTCCGAACCTCTATTGACAATTTTGAAGCTAAAAACCATGTTAATATACGGCAATTCAAAAATATTTTCGGGTTTTTGTGATTTCCGAACCTCTAGTGCCATATTAAGCAAAATACTGGTCAGAAATTGATGGAATTATTGATAATCATTGATCGAGAGTAAGCACGTTAATGATGAAGCCCTCTCGTAGAACAATGCTAATTATGGGATTAATGTTGCTTATAAGATGATAAAGTTCCAGATTTTGAAAATAAGTAAATAAGAAGGAACCAGCAAACATAACCAAACCACTTGAAAAGTGATGGAATTAGCCTAAGTGGTTTCCGAACCTCTAAGACCTGTTTGGAGCAAAATAATGGACAGAGTAATGAAATTATTGATATTAATTGATTGAGAACAAGCAATTTTTGCAATGATGAAGCCCTCTAGTAGATCAATGCTAATTTTTGGTATAATTCTCATCAAAATATCAGAAACCTTGTGAGCAGTATATAGCAATTCGAAAATATTTTTGGATTTAAGTGATTTCCGAACCTCTAGTGTCATTAAAAGCAAAATACTGGTTAAAAGTTGAAAGCAATGGAAATATTGATAATGATTGATTGAGAGCACGTACTTATTGCATTAACGATGCGTCTAGTATAAAAATATTGGTATAATCTTGCTCAGCAGGTGACAATGTTCCAGTTTTTTAATAACACAAAGACATTTATGTGAGTAAATTATTAACTTCATTTTTAAAGGTCATCCTCAATAGAAGTTACAATAGAGTTTTCAAATATAAGTCCAGTAAGGAAACAGCAAACATAACTATAAGCCACTCTGTAAAAGAATAAGATCAGCAAAAGTATTCAATGTTTTCCATGACGAAATACTTGAAGAATCTAATATTAAAACTGACTGTATTTCTATTTAAATAATGATTTTTACTCCCTTATACTGGGAATACTGGAGGGATGTATTTCACTTCTAAAGAGAATGGCTGATGAAGCTTCTCTTTAGAAGTGAAAAGCAACCCTCCAGTATAAGTGAGTAAAAATAATAATCTAAATAGAAATACAGTGTCAGTTTTAATTTAGAGAAGTATTGTATTATTCGTGGCTATAAAACTCGAAAAAGGTCAAGACTCGATATTCCAAAGGCTGTCAAAGAATTCAGAATTCACTCTTAGTTTTGGGAATTGAGATTTAAAGGTTGCCAGGATCTGTGTTCATTATCTAGGTTTCTGGGGTCCATGGGGCAAAAACTAAATTCGAGGGATTCCTAAGTCTATGAACGTTTTTGTAAGTTTGAGGTCCGTATTTATGAACGTTCCTTCACTGTCTCTAGGCTCGAGGGAATCTTGAAATACCTATATGAAAACATTACACTCCAAGAATCCCTTGAGTAAAAAAAACTGAGGATAAATACGGCCCTGGACCTTTTGGGGGCCCTCTTGGTCGAGGGTCCCGAGGCAGTGCCCGGCTGCCTCAGCTTAGCTACGGACTTGGTGACAACTCTCCCTCCTATTAAATTGATTAAAACTCATTAAAATTCTATTGAACAGATTCTACTCTACAACTTGTTTAATAAAATCATGACCACTCTACAAAACTCTATCGTAAACGAAGTTTTATCTGTGATGTTTTCCATGCCAAAATGCTTGATGAACAATCTGATTTCAAAACTGACACTGTATTTCTATTTAAATTATGATTTTCTCTCACTTATACCGGAGGGATGCAATTCACTTCTAAAGAAAAGTTTCATCGGGATGTTTTTTTTTTTAGTACTTTACGTACCGATATTGAAGACTCCAGTTAAGGAGGTGTATAAGACAAGTAAGATCAACAATTATACAATCTTATACACTAGTTACCATAATAACTGTATCAATTAGTTGAGGTGAGGCTTAATTTTGATTTGAAAGGAAATTTTGTACAAATATTTTTTCAATTGTTTTTCTAACTGATGATGAAGTAGCCTTTGTAGTAGCTGATGAAGTTTCTCTTTCGATGTGAAATGCATTCCTCCAGTATAAGTGAGAGAAAATCATAATTTAAATAGAAGTACTGTGTCAGTTTTAATATTAGATTCATCATAAACTATATTCTCGCTTAGTTCAGAATTATTATTTTTTTTTTTAATTCTGCTAGACAGATTCTACTCTACATTTTCTTCAATAAAGTCATAACCACTCTATACCTAACAGCCACTACAAAACTATCGTAAACTGCGTTTTATGTTTTATGAACCAAGTTCATAACTAAGTTATAACCAAATTCATTGTTGCGGAAATTGTTTGATAAATTTTCTATTGTATATTAAGAATTTGTTTAGATTTTTTGTATTTGTTTTTATTGGCAATAAAGATGTATTGTATTGTAAATAGTTCAAGCTACATAAAACAGAAAACAAGTCGCAGTAACGAGAGCAATAAGTGTTTATTTCCTAAAGGTCAACAAATCCAACAATTATTCCACACTAACTGTACAATATTCTACAACTGTACATTTCACTGAGGAATAAATTGGCCTCAACAAGGTCGTCTTTGTTTTTGTTCACCCGTTGTCCACCTGAGCGCTTTTTGAAGTACTTACCGATGTAAACAAAACTAACCAGCGCCCACTCAATAATAGCTAAGTCCTTGAGAACTAAGTTAGAACCAGATTATTCAGAGTGGAAACATTTTCCTGCACTTGTCATGCTGTCAGTTCGATCGATCTCACGTTAGATCAGACCTTGGGCGGAATAACACTATAATAATTTCTCGAAGTCGACATGACCTGTACATTTTATCATACTCGCGGAACGGGGGAACTAGTAGATTCTACTTAATATACCCATAGATAGATTCTAGAGATACTGCTTTAATATAACTTCAGATACTGCTTCAGGCTCCACTTGACTTGAAGTCGTGATTCACTTTCTAATGATACAGTTCATTGATGGATGTTGACCACTCCTTACCAAGTTCAAACTGATTTAGCCCTTGAATTTATTTCGTTAAGCTTTAATCTCAAGTGTAAAATGACGCATCGGTTAAGTGTAAAGTAATGTACGAATTGTGTGTGATTGGTGTAAACATGCAATAAATTCCAATTGACGGAACGAAGAGAGGTCTCTCTTTCAAGTAGACCGTTTTGCAATCGTCTGTCTATTTGTTTGTAACGCATTTACAGCTAAACGCATGGATCAAATTCGATGAAATTTGCATGAATCTTCTTCCAAGGAATGCCCAGCGATGTATGTGTGAGGATTTTTAAAATTTGCTTGTATTTGAAGGATATTTTAAATATTATTAGGATGTATTGTTATTATTATAACTCCTGGGCGCTCTTTGTAAAGATGACCGATTGGATTGGCCAGCAAAAAATACTCTGTTCTCTGGTGTAAAATCACTTCCCGATGGTTCGGAACCCACCTAAAAACTGTAGGTCCAACTCATCAATCACCATCATCCAATTCATTACCCACGCAAGGTCTCAGACCTATGTGGGCTTCATCTTCCAAAAAAATGTAGAATCTTGCTGTGCAGAACTGAGTCGCGGCGGACGTGTTTGGAACCATGTGGTTCTTCTTCAGCGCTTGGTTGCAGACTGGCTGATTCTCTAGTATGTGAGATGGAGGTAGGGAGGTAATGGGAGAAGTGGATGTGGTGGGGGCAGTAGGTGTGTATATTTAAAAGGAAAAAAGGAAAGACACTCAGGCCTTCTTGTGCAGGAAACATGTGGTTTTTAAAATGAATTTCTCCATCACATGCTATTGGTATCATATTTCAAGATAGCCCTCGGGCCCTCTTATTCATCTGGTCGAGCCTTCATAATGAATTCATAAAAATAACATATTTGTTTGAGAGAAACAAATCATTTCTAATATTTCAGTCAAGTATAATGACAATTAAATACTAAATAAATGATAATTTATACAAATCCAATTAATATTGTTCTATAAAATCATTCACCAAACTTGTGAAATTTGATCTGATTTGAGCAATCAGCTGTCTGGAAAATATAAACACATCTTGGTGATATTATACAGAATGACTTTTGTGGGAAACAGACATGAAAAAACAGACTAACTTAATGCATATTGAATCAAGGATTATTAGGTCTGATCACTGTGTTCAATTTTGCGATGGTGATTATCATTTAGCACAACGGGTATCTCTGGGTTATTAGGTCTGATGATTGTGTTTAATTTTGCAATGGTGATTATCATTGAGCACAACGGGTATCTCTGGGTTATTAGGTCTGATGATTGTGTTTAATTTTGCAATGGTGATTATCATTTAGCACAACGGGTATCTCTGGGTTATTAGGTCTGATGATTGTGTTTAATTTTGCAATGGTGATTATCATTTAGCACAACGGGTATCTCTGGGTTATTAGGTCTGATGATTGTGTTTAATTTTGCAATGGTGATTATCATTGAGCACAACGGGTATCTCTGGGTTATTAGGTCTGATGATTGTGTTTAATTTTGCAATTGTGATTATCATTGAGCACAATGGGTATCTCTGGGTTATTAGGTCTGATGATTGTGTTTAATTTTGCAATTGTGATTATCATTGAGCACAATGGGTATCTCTGGGTTATTAGGTCTGATGATTGTGTTTAATTTTGCAATTGTGATTATCATTGAGCACAATGGGTATCTCTGGGTTATTAGGTCTGATGATTGTGTTTAATTTCGCGATGGTGATTATCATTGAGCACAAGGGGTTGCTCTGTGCAATCACCCTTATTCTGGGGCGTGAGGTCTACTGTTCACAAAACGACTAGTAAAAATGTGTATTGGATCGGTGTTGGATAATTTATATCAGTGTATAGCTTGGACGAATTATAATGGTGTAAAGGTGCTCTGTGCAAGCACCCTTATTCTTGGGCGTGAGGTATACTGTTCACAGAACTACTAGTAAAAATGTGTATTGGATCGGTATTAGATAATTTATATAGGTGTAAAGCGTGGACGAAATATATGGTGTAAATGTTGGATTAATTATGCAGATGTAACGCCTTCACGATCCAATACTAGACGAAGGTGTGAATTTTGGACAAATTATATCCAGATGAAGATGTAAAACCTAGGGGAAATTATGAAGGTGTAAAATCTGAACGAATTGTGGTGGTAGCCTACCCTATAGACCAGGCAGAATGTAGTGGTGTAAAATCTAGATGAATTTGTTATGAAGTTGTAGAATGTAGAGCCTATTCACGAACTATGATAGCCGTATTTTTATGACGTCGGATTAGAAAGAGAGCTAAATTCCAATAAATTATCGATTGTCATCGCGAAAATGCGCCTGAGGGATGACCATGAAAAGTGATCACTATTGAAAGTAGAAAGTATTGGCCATGAAAGTTGAGTTGTAGTTCAGCACCTATACAGTTGATTGGAGTGGGTGATAGTATTTAAATTATGAATTGGGTTAAACTTATTTGGAATTGCCAGTACACAAGAATACTCAATAACACAATGTAAACTTTTGATTAGCATTAATAATGAAACATAGTTATATTGAAACTTGGACGCTTGGACCCAATTAGAAGAAAAACTATTGAATTCCTGTATTTCTTGTTCCATTACGAACTGCGTTGTTAATATTAACTTTTTGTTATAAATTCAACGACTTATCCAGATGAGATTCAATACTTCGAAAACGTTTGGCCGAATGTGAGTACATTTATTATATATTCACAATATAAAACTGACTGCAAGTCGTTAAATTTACAACAAAAAGTTAATGTCAATTAATTAGTTAATTGACTGTAAGTCGTTGAATTCACCAAAAAGTTGATAAAAACTATTGAATCTATTGAAACTATTGAAAATGAATAGACTGGACGAGAATAACTGTGTTTTGAGGATTAGATTCTAAGGTGTTTAATAGTTATTGCTGGAATAAATTAATAGTCTACTGTAAATTTGAAAAAAGTATGAAAAAATTAAGCTGTGTCAAATAAATGGTAATAAATCATCCTTGAATTTTTATCCATACCGATCTGCGTTGTTAATATTAACTTTTTATGGTAAATTTAACGACTTGCAGTCAATTTTAATAGAGAATAAATGACTATTTACAAACGTAGGCTGAAACGTTTTCGAATAGTGCCGATTCATTTTCAACAGTAACCTGGATCATCAGTTTTTTTGTTATTGTCGTTTTCGTTAGAAGAATTATTGTGGTTTTGTAGAATGTGATGGAACAATTTGAAATATGCACCACACCACACAAACAAAACATCCTCAATGAACAATTACATTTTAAATCACACAAACTGTTCTATCTCATTCTGCAAAACGACAACGAAGAGAACACTGATGATCCAGGTTTCTGTTGAAAATGAATCGGCACGATTCGAAAACGTTTCAGCCTACATGAGTAAATATTTATTCTCTATTAAAATTGACTGCAAGTCGTTGAATTTATCATAAAAAGTTAATAAGTAATTGCTTGAATAGCTGTTAAACGTGGTTTTAACAGTTAAAATCGGCACGAAAAAATAATCCTACAAATATTAGCATGAAAGTCTTGAAAAAATCAAATTGATGAGTTTCATCGTACAATAGTTTTATCAATACAAGATGGTAAATATAGTAAATAGTAATAGTAAATATCACGAAATATTTCTCGAACTTGTTTTGGGGTTTGAAATGAACACTTCTAACGGTTCTCTTTAGAACAATAGCAATTCAAATAACAATTTTGTCAATAAAAAAGGAATGTTCTCGTTTCTTTAGTTTTTTAACATTCTACTCCAACTCTCCAACCTATATTGAAATATCAGTAGATGACTTCAGGGAAAGCTTGATTTTTACTAACAATTTATCGCTTTTGAATTATTCGTTGCCTTTTCCTTGTTGAAAACATTTCTAAATTCCTCTGAATTGTAAATAATTTGAGTTTTCACTCATGCTCTGATTATTGAATGCATTTGCATGTTTTAGAACCTATTCAATAATTATTGTATTTCTGATTTTATTTTATTGAAGTCAAGATAAATAGTTGATAATAAAAATAAGATAATGTTCAAATCACACTTTGTGATTGATGTCATATTAATAATAATAATAATAATTTTTGACAGATCAAAAGAACAACACAATTCAAATACTTGGGAGAAATAGTCAAACCAACAGGAACAGAGAAGAGTGCGTAGTAGGAAAACAGAATTGGAAAACTTAGGAGAGCATATGGCCGTGTGCACCAACTGTACAACAAAAAAAGTATATCCTTACAAGCAAAAATCAGACACTCATCAAAACGGAAGCATTGTATGCATCCGAAACACTGACACTCCAACAAAGGGAAACTTGAAACATTCAAAAGGAGGAACGAGAAATTATCAGAAACGTTTTGGGATCAAGGAAAATTTCGGCAGAAATTTAACTACACAACAGGTTCAAAACCGGGACAAATTTAGGCAAGCAATAAATAAATGGGAAGTGACGTCAGAGATCAAACCGAAGAAGGCTCGACCAAAATGGACAGAAGAAAGAAAGAAGAACATGAGTGAAACAATGAAAGCAGCCTGGAAACTCCACAAGAAGAACCAAAGTGCTTAACGTGATCCTTAAGAGTCCTATACGTGGATAATAATAATACTAATAATTATAATTTTTATTATTCATCACATACAATCCATAATAAAAACCTGATTAAATTAAATTTAAAACTTAGCAAATCACCCCAATACAAGCTAAAATTAGCTTCTGGGGTTGCCACCACTAGAATTATTATCATAATTACTATTTATATATTGAATTTTGTTAAATTGTTGTATATTATTTATTAATTGCATGTACTGTTATTTACATTCAATAAAGCTTAAAAAAAAAAAAAATATTATTATTACTATTATTATTATTATTAATATTATTACTATTATCATCATTCTTATTATTATTTTAATATAATAGCCTACAATAGTAATGATAATAATTATTATTATAAAAAATAATAATTAAATAATGATTGTATGAATGCAAGTCTCCAATTTTCAAGATGACAGCATGGTTCAGGCCTATCAATTTATCCTATAAATTCTTGCACTCCAAATGACTCCCCCCCCCCCCCCCCCCCAACAACCAATTCACGAAAGGCTTTCCCAATTCCTCCGTGCTTAGTTTAGCAGTGTATCACGTGACATTTGCGACCAGGTGAAATTTTCCCTCGGGTACTTTCACAATCACTTGCATGCAAAGTCTGCACATTTGGGAATTGCACTCTTAGTTTTATTCAACATTTCACTCAAATTTAAATCCTAGTTGCAGTTTAATTCTAGTTGTTGCACTGCACTCACCTCTGCACCGTCCTCTATGTTTGACTTTGAGCTGCCTGCGGGGTGAGGGTGCACCCCCTTGGGCCCCATGCGTCCCCAGGCAGGCAGCTCTCACCAGTTGACAGCGAGACGCGTACGTTTGTCCGTTGGTGCCGCAAACTGGCCTCGCTCTGGTTCGACCACCACGGCCACGCATCTGAGTCTGCCTCGCTTCGCACGACTCTATCCTCGATTGGCAGTCCTGGAAAAAGAACACAAAAATTAGTGAGATTTATGTTGAATTATTATATATTATTTGTAATTTTTTAAAGAAATATAATGAAATTTATTGTGATTTTCATAAAAATAAAACAAAATAAACACTCCCCTTTAAATAGATTACAATTCATACAGTACCTATATAATAGTTAAATTGCACCATAAAAAATGAATACTTATTTTAAATTGTTACACTATTTCTCCTAGTCCCTCACCAGAAAAGCATAAAGCTTGTGATCTAGAAGGGAGTTCGTGACATTTTCTTTTGAATTTCGTTATAGCAAGACAGAAATTCGACAATACAGATAAATAATAAAACCAGAGAAAAATCTATAGAAAGGAGTACATATTATTAACACAATGGAATATATTTTAAAAACGTAAAAAATAGAACACAAACCTGGAATTTAAATAATTAAAGAATGCGTACAAAAAAATCTCCATCAAGGAAAAATTAAAAAATATCGCACTTGATTGACCATCGTAGAGTAAGAACACAAAAATCATGAAGATTTACTTTAGTTTGTATTTTCAAATGATTTGCCAAGAAACAGGCGATGAAGTTAGCTTATAAACTCTCAAGGAACGTCTACAAGAGAATCTCCACCAAGGTAAATTAAAAACTATCGCACTTGATTGGCCATCTTAGAATAACAACACAAAAATCATAAGATTTGCTTTCGTTTGTATTTTCAAACAATTTCCTTAAATACAGAGAATGACATTAGCTTATAAACTGTCAAGGAACGCTCTCAACAAAATCTCCATCAAGGCAAAATTTAAACACCACAACTCTTGATTCGTGGTTATAGAAAAACATACAAAATTATAAGATTTTTGTGTGTACTCTCAAATAGTTTTCTAGAAATGGAGGATAAAATTGGTATTTAAACTATCAAAACGTTTTCAAAAAAACGTTAATCTCTATCATGCAAGGTGAAAATTAAACTCTACAAAACTGCAGTGAGGCTGGACTTTGTGTATGCAATAGATTTCAACTCTCTACAAGGACTTGTGGTTATGTTATTTTCTCAGTTTGATCAATTGCAAGGTCTTTTATTTATTAACTTTTCATGTGTCTTTTATTTAGTTTATTTCATTATTATCTTCACAGTATTTTTCAATAGTTTTCTCTTGTTCCTGTTCATTAATTAACTATTTGTCACGATTTAGTCATATTTTCGTTCACTTTCTACTTCTATTTTTTTTTGAGGATGAAGCCCACATAAGTCTGAGACCTGTGCGTGGGTAATGAGTTCAATGATGTTGATTGATGAGCTGGACCTACAGTTTTAGGTGGGTTCCGAAGCACCGGGAAGTGATTTTACAGTAGAGAACAGGGTCTTTTGCTGGCCAATCTAATAGGTCACCCTTACAAAGAGTGCCCAGGAGAACGCAGATTATCTCTATCTGATTGAACAAATACCTTCTGCGACTCACAGCTATTATATTATTTATATATTATTATTGTGCGTGGGTAATGAGTTGTATGATAGTGATTGATGAGCTGAACCTAGTTATTTGAATAATGCTCTGATTTATGTACATATCGCCCATCATTCTCATTAATTGAGACAAGTTGTAACAAGTAGATGTATTGGAAAATGTATCTAGCGGGTAAATTCATGGTGAAATAATTTTTTACATTAAGGTGGGTTCCGAACCACCGGGAAGTGATTTTACGACAGGGTCTTTTGCTGACCAATCTAATAGGACACCCTTACAAAGAGTGCCCAGGAGAACGCAGATTATCTCTATCTGATTGAACCTGCTACGGCTCACGGCTATCACTTTCCATTGGTTGGGTCCTTTCTATTGGTTGGCTCCTTACATTGTTATAGATGGGTGTGTAACAGATCGCAGAGCTCAGCCAATGACAGCACTCCATCGTAGCATCATAGGTCAGCCAATGGGACAGCGGCATCCATTTTGTTACATCACATTAGAATTTAAGTTTGAGTTTGATAATTTGAGATTGATCATTGTGCCAATTTGCCCAAACTATTAATCTCGTTTTCTATAATTACTGTAGCTGTGACATGAAGTTTTATAAATAATTGATTGTTATGAGTGATTGACTATTGATACCAATAATTGATGGTTGACAGTGGCGTAGCCAGGGGGGGCCCATGGGGCCCGGCCCCCCCCCCCCCCCGAAATTTCAGAAATAAGAAATTCTCAAATAACTAATAGATAAGGACTTATTAAAGCCGAAGGGTTCTATCTGTTTTGTTGTATTATAACGAACAGATTACAGAAACCTTGTTTGTGTAATGGAATATAGCTACAGTTATAGTCAGATTAATTCATTTTTCAAATTTTTCCTCAATATTTACTCATATAGAAACTTGTTAGGTGCTCAAATGGATAATTTTGATTTAAAATTAGCTACGAAATCGAATAAAGCATGTTAGAAAATTGTGACTACCATGATTATTTATTTATTACATTAAATAAAATACAATTTTCAAGTTTGAAGTGGATTAACTTTGTTAATTATTGATAAATCACATTTTTGAATAAACTCATCTTGTAGAAAATTTAGTTTTTAAATTAAAATTCTGTATAACCCACTATAGTCTGAAGGCACCCAAAGTTCATAAAATCGGGATTTTATAAATGAAGACACACAAATAAATGCAAGTTCTATGCAAGCGTGTAAAATCAGTGTGCTATGATAAAAAAACTTCCGATTTCATGAACTTTGGGTTGGGTGCGTTTTAGGCTAATGACATAAATTATATGAAACTTATAATAATTAGTATTAATTTTGAGATTGAGTACATAAGTTAAGTATGATTAGTTCCAATTCAAGGGTTTTGATTCAAAATAGTCACAGATATCGGTATATCAAACTTCATCATTTCAAACCTGGCCACCTAGGTTCTTGGGTAGTAATTTATCAAAACTTTCTTTTGAACTTTAGAGCCTAACAAGTTGTCTAGATTAGCTTTTCACACCACTAAATTAAAAAAAAATCCGGACCCTCCTATACCCAGTTGTAGTCGGGCGTCCGATGAGAAAGGAGCTCTTGTTATCGGTTCGCTCCGTTATCTAGTTTTCCTAGCCGACCTGCCTGCAAAGCTGTAATCTGAATGTGCCTGTAAATTATTGCAAAAATAGCTTGATCTAGCCTATAAATTTACTGTTGTCACCAGGGTTTTATAGTTTAAATTTCTATTCTACGCCAGTGAGTGCTTTGAATCTATTTCCCAGTATGTCTTTAAAGTGTGGAAAATGTGAGACAGTGTTCCAAGCCGCTGAAACCATCGCGAAATGTACTGACTGCAAAGAAAGCTTCCACCCCGCTTGCACTCACCTCGGTGCAGTTAAAAACTTCACGAAAGCCAAGAAAATTATGTGGAAATGCGATTCTTGCAAAGATGAAAATGCATCGACTGTGAACTGCGACGAAATCTCAGAGGATAGACCAATTATTTTAGCAGCGCTGGCTTCGATGAAAAGTGAATTGATAAACTGTATAGATAGCAAAATAGGTAATGTACAGTGCGCTATAGACTCTATGACCGAAGAGTTTAAGACTTTGAACAATAAATATGTAGTTTTGGAAAAAATCCAACAAGAATTGAATGTGCGGTGCAACGTGCTGGAGGGTGTCACAGAAAGCTCTAAGTCTGAGGTGCGCGAACTAAAACAGCGAGTTCTTGATTTGGAGCAGCACTCACGCTGCCATAATATTGAAATACAGGGACTACCCTCCACCCCAAAAGAGGACATTTACTTTCTTATCATGAAAATATCTGAGAAACTTGGCTTACCCTGCCCAAGAAATGACATTTCTATAGCTCACCGATTGCGACTCTATTCAAATAAACATTCGTATCCTCCTACAATAGTTCAGTTTGTCTCGCGATCTGTTAGGGAGCAATGGTTGACTGCCGCCAGGAAAAGAAAAGGTCTGAACGCATCGGAGGTGTCAACGTACATGCCAAGCGGCCCAGTGTACATAAACGAACACCTGACGGCCAACAACAAGGCGTTGCTGGGCCACGCCAGGCGATTGCTGCGCGAGAAAAAAATTCACTTTGCTGCCTACAACAACGGCAAGATTCTTGTCAAGGGCAAGGAAGGCGATGACACTCAAAGGGTGCTGTTCAAAGAGGACCTGGACAAATACGACTCCTGATAAGTAGAAATAAAGATATATATCAGCGCAACTGCTATAACATTAATTACCTTTTAATAAATTAACACAAAACGTTCAGACTGAAAATGATTATTATATTGAATTATTATATCATTAACTTATATTATGTTGAATTTTATTAAGGAAAATCTAATGAAAAATACTGGTTCATGAATAATTTATAACAAATAAAGAAAACAGTTTACTAATAATTTAATTCACATTATTTAGCTTGAGGGATTTCATCTACTACTCTAGCATTAATAGAGAAAATAATATTGATAGGAGCAATAAAGATTTTATAGTTTTTTCACAGATAATTCTATACATAGATTAAATTCCTTCAGTCAGATAAGATGTAAGATGTCGGTACTGATAATTAATCACCACTTATATCACCACAATAACGATCAATGTTCATAAATAATTTCTTATTGTTCAATTACAGTAAATTAATCGAAACTTTTAGTAATAATAACTATAACGCAACGCTATGCTAACCTTGACTATCATTGAAATAATATTTTTAATATTTACATGAAATTTCACGTTTCATGTTATGAACTTTATTAATCAATTCTTTATATTACAATAATTCCTCATTCATTATTCGGGTTACTTCCATTTTATTAGCAAGACATGACTAAAAGTATTTTATAATGATTAAAATATGAATTTTGTGATCGATTTCATATTATGACAATCAGAAAATAGTAAACTATGTTGATAACTAGCATGGAATGTTGATAGATAACAAGCAAAAATTAATAATAGATGATCTGTATTGTAAGTAATAAATAGGGGATAATATGGATATTGTAAGTTTTGAATATTGGTAAGAGAATGTATGGATGAAAAAAAAGGAATTCAAGCTGATTGAAATTTTTATTGGACAATTGTGACTTGTTTTGTGAAGGAAATACTTAAATATTGCAATACTTCTATTATATTTGCATTAAAATATGATGAACTTTTATCAGGCACTGTTTATAATATTATAACTACGCATATGGAGTATCGGCCACAAGCAGCAAATTGGTCATTAATGAATCCATATTATATTATACCAATTTCGCATCGTTTTTACATTTCTTTATCAACATCGATAATAATTATTGAGAATTTAGAGTTCTATTCAATTGCAGTTATTAATTTATTTTCATGAAATTTATATCTTTTATTGAAATATTTATATTAGGATGATTTTCATATCATATTATTCGACATTCTTAGGAGCAATATTTGTTTTATTTATTTAATTTTTCCTCTATATGGTAGATACTACTGCACAACGCTCGAATTTTTTCTTATTGAATCTTAACACTGTTAATAGATGATTAATTTCTCTCTACTCCTTCTGAATTCCATTATTAATTTACACCACGTCGTGAATAATTTTTATTTTTATCTCCTGTTTTACACTATCCAATAGAACATCAATGTTAGATGCGGTAATAATATATCAGTTTCAGTAGAACATCTCTACATTGCTCATAATAGAGTACTCATTATTAATAGTTGCATTTTGATTTTTTATCACTGAGTTTGTGAAAGTGTGCTTATTATTGTTAAGCGTTTTTACAATGCATTAGAGCTTATAATCTTATTTTATTTATGTTTTGTGATGTTTTGTTTCATGATAGTTAGGCTTATTATTATTATTTCATTACGATATTTAGCTTTGCTGGGCGGGTTGGTTTTTGTGAGCTATGGATCCATTAGAGCGGGACGTTGACAATGCTATGACTGTTTTGAATCTATGTTTAATAATTCCAACTTTTTCACAATCTTTTAATTTTTATGTTGATAATGGTGGGGGGAATGAGAGGTTGAAAGTATTGCATTGTAATATAAGAAGTTTTTCAAAGAATATTGACGAATTACTTGTCTATTTAAATGATTTGAACTTAACTTTGGACATAATAGTTTTGACGGAATGCTGGCTTGGTGATGGAGAGGAGGGGCTGAATATTGACGGCTTCAACGTTTACATGACTGACAAACAACGCAACAAAAATGACGGAACTTTGGTATATGCTAACAAACGACTTACTTCTACTGCGACAACGATAACACTGGGTGACGTTTATGGCATTAGTTTGGACTTTACTTACCATAACGAAAAATTTAACCTCTTAGCAATTTATAGAACATTTGATAGCGACATTGACAATTTTATAGAAGAACTAGGCAATTTTTATTATAATGGAATTCATAGAAACAGAAGCTGTATTTTGATGGGGGATATTAACATTGATCTACTTAAACTGAATGCGACAACTGACAAATACTTGAATTGCTTACTTGGGGCGGGACTTATAATGTGTATTGACAAACCTACAAGAGAAGCAGGGAACAGTTCTTCATGTTTGGATCACGTTTTTGTTAAGCACAATGATATGAATAGAGTGAGAAGCGCTGTGATCCAGACAAGCCTGACCGACCATTACTTTACTGCTTTGACAATTATGGCAGCTGGGACAACGAATACTACTACTTCGACTGATACTGACACTTACATAGACCGCAATTTGCTTGCCACAAGTCTTGCTCAATCCGACTGGGGGGCGGTTCTTAGTTCTCAGCAGGTTGATGTCTGTTCTAGCATTTTCAATGAAATAGTTGCACACTCTTTGAATAATTCATCAAAACTAAAAAGACCCACTTCTGGCAGATGCAGGAAACTGAAACCCTGGATATCTGCTGGTTTAATAAATTCGATTCGAGAACGAGACAGACTCAGTAGAAAATTAAAAAAACAACCCTTCAATTTAATATTAAGAAATCAATTTCATAGTTATAGACAAGTTCTAGGAAATTCCTTAAAGCAAGCTAAAAAAGATTATTACCGCTCAAAAATTGTAGAGACTAAAAAGAATCCAAAAATGTTTTGGGGAGTAATAAATGAATTGGCGGGAAGGATCAAATCTAAAGATTCATTTCCATTGGATAAGTTTCTTCCAGATGAGACAAACATTAACAGTGATGTAATCAAGAATGTGGCTGATGATTTCAATAATTTTTTTGCTTCGGTTGGGCAGGACTTGGCAGGTGCAATAGACTCGGGGGGCAATCCATTAGTTGAAGACAGTGACTATGCTCAAGATGCAACATTTACTATTCATACAGTAACCGAACGCGATGTTATACGTCACGTGACTAGTCTTCGGGGGGGTTCCGCCCCAGGCCATGATGGCTTCACAGCCCAGTTTCTCAAGGAAAACTTGAATATACTCCTAAGACCACTGGTGCATCTCTTAAACTTAAGTATAACACAGGGTGTCTTCCCCGACCATTTCAAATTGGCCAAAGTCTTTCCTCTCTATAAATCAAATGCTTACACTGACAAGAATAATTTTCGTCCTATATCTCTCTTGAGTGTCTTCTCCAAGATTCTAGAAAGAATAGTCAAAGAGCAACTTGCTAAATTCCTGACAGACAATGGGATCCTTACTGAGTCACAGTACGGTTTCAGAGAGGATCGAAATATTTCTGATGCACTTTTTGACATTAGTAGAGAACTAAATAGTGCAATTTCAGACAGTAAACGTTCAATGTTAGTGTTTCTAGATCTGAAGAAAGCTTTTGATTCAGTTGATAGGAGCAAGCTGTTGAAAAAGTTAGAACACACAGGAGTCAGAGGCACTGCCCTTGCTTGGTTCAAGAGCTATTTAGAGAATAGGCGACAGAGTGTATCAATACACAACACCATAAGTGGCATTAGTAATGTGGACTTTGGAGTGATCCAGGGAAGTACTCTTGGCCCAATCTTGTTCTTGATTTATATCAACAACATTTCAAAATTGAAACTGAAGGGACAACTGAAATTATTTGCTGATGACACACTTATTTTTTTGAATGGTAACTCATGGGATGATGTAAGGAAAGATGCTCTGCACGATCTAATGGTATTGAAGAAGTGGTTTGATCAAAATGTCCTTTCCTTAAATATTTCTAAAACTAAATTTATGCCAATCTCTTTAAATCCACATTCAGATTTCAATCTTCCTGATTTGGTAATTCATAGTTGTGGAAACCACTTAAGTAACATGTGTGCATGTGAGGCGATCGAGAAAGTTAGTTCCTATAAGTACCTTGGTGTGATGTTTGATTCTCGCTTGAAATGGTCAGACCATATTGAATACCTTAAAGGCAAACTGCGTAAATATATATTTGCTTTTAAAAATCTAGGTGAAATTCTGGATGAGAGAGAATTGAAAATTGCTTATTTTGCTTATGTTCAGTCACTCCTTGCGTTTGGAATCTTAGCTTGGGGAGGAGCCTTTAAAAGTATAATAGAACCTTTATTTATAATTCAGAAATCAATTTTAAAGGTTGCCTTCAAAAAGAGTAGGAGATATCCAACATCCATTCTATTTCAAGAAACCAAAATACTTTCTATACGTAAATTATTCACTAAGTTTCTACTATTGCACATGTTTAAACATTTCGATGATATTTTCAATAGAATTCAGCATAATTATTTTACACGTTATTCTAGAAATACAGAAATTACTTCACTTCAACTATATAAAACCTTTTCTACTACAAATTCCTATTATTTAGCCCATCAACTTTTAATAAATATTAGCAAGCAGTATCCACAAAATAGCTTTTTCTCAACAACATCTGTCAGTTGTTTTAAAAAGGAAGTTGACCAGTGGCTGTCTTCGTTGCCTTTGGAGAGCACTGAGACGCTCCTGTCAACTGGCTACGGGCGGACCCTGTTAACCTGAATTGTACTTTTTTCTATTTTTTAATTTTTTTTTACTGATCTTTGACTTCCTCTCCCATCTCAGGCTGGCGTCTGGTTTTGAACACCAAAGCTTCAAATTATATGTCTGGAATTCTCTTAAATTTGTTATTATTTTTGTCTGTGTAAGGTTTTTGCAATGCATTCTTTTTCATATTTCCATTTTTCAATAATTTTCTTTTTTATAATACGCTTTACTAAATTCAGTAGAGTAAAGTCGGATGAATCTTGATATGAGTCCATAGCTCTGGTAATAAATTTCAACTCTAGCTTGCGCACAGGCCATGGCCCATGCAAGCTAATTTCCTTAGGACACTATATATATATTTTTTTGTTTGTTTTTTGTTACATTTGTGTTTAGTCTTATTCTTTAATTTTATTTGAATTGCTACTGTGTAGTAAATATTTGTGCATTCTGTAACAAAGGATTTGTTGTTGTTTTATTTTAGCTACAATTTTATAATTTATTTGGAAATAAAAATTCATTCATTCATTCATTCATTCATTCATTCACCCCAGACCCCCCTTGTTGAGCCCCCCCCCCCCCCCCGAAATTTGATTTGATCCTGGCTAAGCCACTGCCCACACCCCCCCCCCTTGGTGAGCCCCCCCAAAATCTAATCCTGGCTACGCCACTGATGGTTCATATAGGAAAACATAGATTATACAAATTACATCCACTATAACTTCATTAACACTAACAAATATTGAATAATTATTAAAAATTTGGTTTTGAAGAATTGACAATTTATCAAACTGCCAAATATAAAGAGCATTGCGGGAGTCTTCAGTATAGTTGATGGCCCTTTGAGGGATTCGAAATTAATAATAATTGATAATTATTATTATCAATCTAATATCAAAATTGACACTTTGTTTCTATTTAAAGATTGTTCATCAATTTCGTCATGGAAAACATCATAGATATTATTATCAGATTTGCAGTAATGCTAAATGCTACTGGATCATTTGAATATAAATTCTTTTTCCATTTTTCACTATCTTTCCACTTTTGCCCTAGTTAGCTCCTATCAATGTTACAAACAAATGTGATCGTTTAATAATAGTGATAACACTATTTTAGTAACATACATCTCACAAATAAGTGTTCGTCTAATAATAGAATGTTCGCACGATATCGAAGGCAGATTATAGACTGTTCTCTCATCAGCATTCAGTGGGAGGGCCTTCAAGAGTGTTGCTTGGCGAGTTGAAAGGCGAGGAGTCCATCAAACTGTCATTTTTTTACGCATCGTGAATTTCTAGCTAGATCACGTTAGCAGCATAAAAAACACAAAGACGAGCTGGGCATGTTAAACGGACATTTCAATTCACAACATGGCTCAGGTTTATACTACATTGTATTCGAGTGATGTTTAGAGTACTAAATTTTATGAGTACCGTAGCGCTTGTTTTACATGTTTCTTTTGGGACAAAGTAGACAAGCTTATATAAATTATTCACAGAAAATATATTGTTGTATTGCATTGTAAATTGAGGGTAGAATGATTTTCTCACATTTCTCTACAGCTATAAACAAATTGAACAAACTAGAGGACTAGAGCGTCACAACATGATCATCTATATAAATAAAATTAGAGTATTGTCTGTACATTTATCAGAATTATATATTTTTTGGTTATTTTCACGTTTTTTACATTAAAGAAGCTGAAACAAGTTTTATCTCAATTTCTGTCTATCTGTCTGTCACGGCCCCGAAGGCATTTTACGCGGCCTTCTCCTGAAAAACGAGAGCATCGATCGGGATTAAAGTTATTTATCAGTATTGAAAACCTTTTTGACAATGTCTTTAACTATAAAAAACTAAATTAACTTTTTTTAACAGAATAATAAACGTTTAAAAACCAAGTATTGTGCGATTTTGGATACATCTCTTCTAAGTTTTATTACCACATAAGAACAAATCACGTAATTTATCATGATATATCAATCAGCTGTTCTCAAATATTCTCTCTGATAACTGTCTCTGAATTGTTTACGTTCTAAGTTGTTTACTAAGCTGCTAACAACTTCATGATCGTTGCTATCAAAAACGCCGAAACATATTTAGTCTTATTTCTAAACATAATCCGTACGAAGGACGGGCACAATAGCTAATACAACATATAAAAAATCATATTATCAACATATAAATCATGACTATACAACATATAAATCATTATAGAGTGAGAATTGATTGTTATTTGATATTTCTTCAGAGTTCAGAGATATAGAGTATTCTGTGATTTTTTGTTCCATAAATCGATCTGCATTGTTTATATTAACTTTTTATGGAAAACTCAACGACTTGCAGTCAATTTTAATTGAAAATAAATAATATTTTTTACTCACGTAGGCTGAAACGTTTTCGAACCGTGAGGATTCATTTTCAACAGGCTGAAACGTTTCGAATCGTGAAGATTCATTTTCAACAGGCTAAAGGAGTCTTTACGATTTGTAAAAGTTTCAGCTTACGTGAGTAAAAATATTATTTATTCTCAATTAAAATTGACTGCAATTCGTTCAATTTACCATAAAAAGATAAGAGTTCAGAGCTTTAGACAAAATGAAAAAAACTGCCGAAAAATCACTGTAAATTTATCGCAGTAATAGATTAAAATACCGAATAAACTACTTTTTGGGCTAATGAACTAAGGAAAACTCGGTTTGTGATGAAAATAACACCGTTTTCTTCGTGAATCTTGGAGCCAACCATATTTATAAAAGCCAACAATCTTTTATAAAGCTTTTACTCATGTTCTCAACCATATTAGGCCCTTATTAGACAGAGCCACTGCAGTCGCCGTCGCGCGCCACTATTTCAGAATAACATCATTAATTTCTCTTTTTCTCAAGCAAATTTAATCTAAAAATGTATTCAAATTCAAGACCTTCATCTTCATGCTTTTTTGTTTGTTTTTTGAAGATGAAGCCTGTAGTGATCTGAGACCTGTGCCTGTGCGTGGGTATCATCCAACAATGAGTTGGATGATGTTGATTGATGAGTTAAACTTATAGTTTTAGGTGTGTTTCGAACCACCGGGAATCGATTTTACAGCAGATAACAGTCTTTTTGCTGGCCAATCCAATCGGTCACTCTTACATAGAGGAAGAGGGCCCAGGAACTCATAGCTTATCTTTATTTGAATGACAGATGTTTTGTCTTCACAACATATTAATTTTTTAATAACTTCTGCTGTTTATTTTTTTAAAATATTGAGAAACTAGTTTCGGTTGCAATACCATTATCAATTTCAAACAAACTAAAACTAAAGTACATAGTAGCTTAATATATACTAAACATGGAATGATACTATTGGCTAAGCAAGAAAGAGGCTGGCCTTCATTGAAGGTTGTGATTGGCTGAAGGACATAACAAGTTACGCCCCCTGGTGGGAGGAGTAACAAGCAAAAATAAGAGTCAAATCAAGAACCAAAGACCGCGAACATCTAGAAAGCAACAAAGCAGTACTATACACAATTAGGCTAGAATTGAGTTCAATGAAGAACAATACACAACTAATTCAATTGTGTATTGTTCTTCTTTGAATTAAATTCTAGCCTAATTGTGTATTGTTCTTCTTTGTTGCTTTCTAGGTGTTCACGGTTTTTGGTTCTTGATTTGACTCTTATTTTTGCTTTTTCCTCCTCCCACCAGGGGGCGTGACTTATTATGTCCTTCAGCCAATCATAACCTTCAATGAAGGTCAGCCTCTTTCTCGCTTAGCCAATAGTATCATTCCATGTTTTGTATATATTAAGTTACTCTGTACTTTAGTTTTAGTTTGTTTGAGATTGATTTTTGTTTTACATCCGAAACTAGTATGTCAATATTTTTAATAAATGTGGTTGTGACAATTTCGTCTTATTATTCAATATGGATACCTTCCACAATATCACCTTCGCCACTACAAGGAAAGTTAAATTTTCAATTGCAATTATCATAGAGTATTGGATGGGTATTCCTTGTTGTAGGATGATGTAGACAGATTGGAGCGGCTTGAATACCTCCATTCCACAGCATGTGTATGATTTTGCGATGGTGATTATCATCGAGTATTGCAAACACCCTAAGTTTGTTTTTCGCTTCTCTGTTCAACTTTGTCTGTCAAAGATTCAACAACGAGATTTGACCATAGAAATATATGACTTTATAAATGACTAAATAACCTTTATTCCTTTGGATTTGACTCGGATAGCACAAGGCAAGGTCAACAGATCTATCAAAGTGTTCCGTGACTTTTTATTGCAAATTGGAGTAAACCATTTTAAACAAGATCGAGTATCGATTATATCGATTATCGAGAGCACCGAGCTAAGCTTTGATATCGAAGACCACCGTGATGTGAATGGGTAAGGATAGAAATATAGATATAAAGGATAGGTAATTTATATAAAGGATATAAATGAGCCTGCAGCTTTCCATCTATGCAATAGATTATTCCCGGCAACGTGAAAGGCTATCTCAGCAACCCATCATGACCTTTCCAATGGATTGCGGGCTAATTATAGGGCGGAAGCCTGTAATTATTTGTTGCGGGGGGTTGCTGCTCAATACAATATATAAATAGCGAATCGATTTCAAAATTACTGCCTTCAATTTAAATCAATCTGTTGCCTTTTGTAGCCAGGCTATGTAAGATGAGAAGTTTGAGTTCAAAATATACTGTAGAAGGAAGTGAGAATCAATGTTGATCATACGGAATATTTCCATCATTGAAATTACGTGAATGGAGTCTAAACTATCAATTCCATAAGATTAAATGGTCTAGTTGTTATTATAATTATTATGAAACCACATTATGATGAGCATAGCTCTAGCGGTGTATGACACGTCAATGCAATTTCAGTTACATAGCCATTAGGTGACAGCAGGCACAGTCATCAACTTACTATAAAAAATGTTGGAACCTTTTTTTTTAATTCTATATGAAGTGCTAAACATGGACCGTCGCGCGTATCTCGTCATGCCCCAAGACAAGCGCAACAAATCCATGGAAATAATCAAGGTATGTTGCCAGATTTACAGATTTTCCACAATATCGGACAGCCGAAACACCAGTTCTATATTACGGTACTTTTTCACTTGATATTAACATAATTTATTGTGAATTTAACGACTTCCAGTTGTTAGGCATTGAAGATGAGTTTCCATAACTCGAAAAAACGTTCGGCCAAGTGTGAGTAACTTACAATATTATTATTTATTCACAATTAAAAATTGACTGCAAGTCGTTAAATTTAGCCTACAATAAAAAGTTAATATTAACAACTCAGATCGTTATGGAACAAGAAATACAAGAATATAATTTTTTTTCGAGGATGAAGCCCACATTGGTCTGAGACCTTTAGGCCTACATGGGTAATGAGTTGGATGATGGCGATGTACCTACAGTTTTAGGTGGGTGCTGAATCACCGGGAAGTGATTTTACATCAGAGAATAGTCTTTTGCTGGCTAATCCAATCGGTCACCCTTACAAAGAGAGCCCAGGAGCTCATAGCTCATCTCTGATTCAACAGATACCGGCTATGGCTAATATAATATATAGTTACTTCAAAAATAAGCTCATGAAAATAAACTTTACTAGTAAATTCAACACTTATGCTACTTATTCGAGTAGACTCAAGTCTGATTCTGTCAAGTCCATAAGATTACAAATTATTGTAGTTCTTTATTACTTATTCACTTGATATTTAAAAACATTAATAATTATTGAAAATGAATTTTACTAGTAAATTCAAAACTTTTACTTATTCGTGTACACTGTACACGAATAAATTAATGGAGTCCAATACTGTCAATTCCATAATATTACATTTTGTAGTTCTTTATTACCTCTTCACTTGATATTTAAACATTAATAATTATTGAAAATAAATTTTACTGGTTAATGCAAAACTTTTACTTTTTCGTGTTATGCCCGGTTTCTTAGTCATTCAGTATCTATTGATATAATAGCGGCCCTAAGGCTTGTTTCACACATACCCGGCAGTCGAGTAACCGGTGTTGTTTAACTAGGGACATTGTATCATATAGAGCGTTTCACACTTACCCGTTTTTTTTTAAATTAGGTGATACAACGTAATTATGCCGGGTAAACGACACCGGTTACCCAGCTGCCGGGTAGGTGTGAAACAAGCCTTAGGGCCGCTATTCAATCAATAACTACTGAATGACTGTGAAACCGGGCATTTGTCTCATAGGATTTGTCCTAAGTGTTGAATCCAGTAGTGACGTATATTTTCAATAATTATTCCTGTTCCATAAGCAGATTAGCTAAAATGGACACCCATACTTCTAAAAAACACTCTAAACAAACATATCAATCAACAATGAATAATAAGACGAAATTGTCACAAGTTTGATTGAGAGTGATAATGGTGTAACAGCCGAAACTAGTTTCTCAAAGTTTTAATAAATGTGGTTGTGACAATTTCGTCTTATTATTCATTATGGATACCTTCCACAATATCACCTTCGCCACTACAAAGGAAAATAACAATCAACCATTAAGATTGATTAGTAAGAGCAGAAGTATGTAATTTATTGAGAATTAACGGACAAAACTTGAAACTACGGTGACAAGTCAGCCAGCTATGAGATGCTTTTGTAGTGAGCATACCTCTTCTATAGGATAGGACCGACTGGTTAAGTGGCCAAAGCGTGATTCATCAGTGATTCACCAGTCACTAAGTGACTTAGTCAGTGAATTGGATCTGTCAAACAGGAAAATAGCTATGGATTCCTTTATTTCTGGACTTATTTACTAAGCTTTAGAGAGCATGAACTATACTTGATTATTAGTTTATTACTACTTATCTAACTAAAGATTTGGACTGTTTTAAAATTTTGTAATAGAAACAGTTTTTGGCTTGAAGCCTATTGGAATAGAAGTTCGCCTTTTCTTATTTAAGAAGTATAGTGTATACGGTAGCCTATACCTTTATTTCCATGAATGTTTCTTCACGTTCTAATGTGTATTCAGTCAAGATGAATAAATAAATAATTAACTTTCTATCTTCATATTTTATTCATCCTTCTATTTCTTCTTAGTACACTTTCAAAGTTTTTAATTCAATCCTTATCAAGGTCATTTTTTGTCTTTATCAAGTTATATTTTCATTTTTTTTCTGAGGATGAAACCCACATAGGTCTGAGACCTGTGCGTGGGTAATGAGTTGGATGATGGTGATTCATGAGCTGGACCTACAGTTTTAGGTGGGTTCCAAACCACCGGGAAGTGATTTTACAGGAGAGAACAGTGTCTTTTGCAGGTCAATCTAATTGTTCACCCTTTCAAAGAGTGCCCAGTACAACGCAGCTTATCTCTATCTGATTGAACAGATACCTTCTGCGGCTCACGGCTATTATTTATTATATTATTAATGTATAACTAGCAGCTACCCGTCCTTCGTACGGATTATGTTTAGAAATACGACTAAATATGTTTCGGCTTTTTTGATAGCAACGATCATGAAGTTGTTAGCAGCTTAGTTAACAACTTAGGATGTAAACAATTCAGTGACAGTTATCAGAGAGAATATTTGAGAACAGCTGATTGATATATCATCATAAATTACGTGATTTGTTGTTGTTCTTATGTGGTAATAATAGTGCTACCCGGCGAATTCCCAAGAGCCTAGCACAAACCGCACCTTCCTAAAATGTTAATTTTTGTTTTGATAAATTGAAATTAGAAAATTTTGTTTTTTTTTTCAACAAAGAAATAATTGATAAAACATAATATGAGCTTTGATTCACCAGACATATGTTTCCTAAAAGACTGCAATGCTCCGACTACACGAGTCTGCAGACAGCGTAAATAACGCCGCGAAGGGCTTACCATTAATATTTGAGAACAGCTGATTGATATATCATGATAAATTACGTGATTTGTTCTTATTCTTATGTGGTAATAAAACTTGGAAGAAATGTATCCAAAATCGCACAATACTTGGTTTTTAAACGTTTATTATTCTGTTAAAAAAAAGTTAATTTAGTTTTTTATAGCTAAAGACATTGTCAAAAATGTTTTCAATACTGATAATAACTTTAATCCCGATCGATGCTCTCGTTTTTCAGGAGAAGGCCGCGTAAAATGTATCCAAAATGGCAAAATACTTGGTTTTTAAACGTTTATTACTCTGTTAAAAAAAAAGTTAATTTAGTTTTTTATAGCTAAAGACATTGTCAATAAAGTGTTCAATACTGTTCAATAACTAAAATCCCGATCGATGCCCTCGTTTTTGAGGAGAAGGCCGCGTAAAATGCCTTTGGGGCCGTGACAGACAGACAGACAGAAAGTGAGATAAGACTATTTTCGGCTTATTTAATGTATAAAACGTAAAAATAACCAAAAAATATACAATTCTGATAAATGTACAGACAAAACTCTAATTTTATTTATATAGATTATATAGTATTATTTATATATTATTATATATTATTTATATATTTTCTACTTTTCCTATATTTCCGATTATTTATTTTTATTTAATTCTTCTTTTTAATTGGTTTCCCAAAAAATTGTATAATTTTATCTTTCTTTTGTCAGTTTTGAAATTGTTCACTTTTGTAACTTATGTCATTAATATTAAGACTCGCTTAATGGAGCTTTTGTATGTGAATAAATACCTAAATAAATTAACTTGTTTTATTCATTCATTTATTTATAACACATAACACAATCAAGTAAAAATACAACAGGCATAGCCCACAACTGCTTTCTTTTGTTATTCATTTCAGCATATAATATAGAAATACAGTGTCTTATGTTGTTTTATGAATATTCAGTAGTCTTGTCTCTTAGTGTGGCATAGTTTTCTATAAATGAATAACGTTAATGAATATTTGAGTTATCCCGTGGATGAATGATTCTCATTGGAATTTTTTTAATGAAGCTTTCTATTCAAATGATTAAAATAAAGATTAATTGAATTTCTCGATTTTCGCCGTTTTCAAATGAACTTTGAAAGACGTGTACCCCAACTATTGCAATTTTTGGAAAGTCTACGCTAGACATTAAATGTACAACAAACAAAATCCCAATCTGCCAAAAAAATATTTCTAAATTACTCCTTATGAATCAATAAGCAATACAAGGAATAAAATTCCAATCTGCCAAAATTTCGATAAGAGTCACTCCTTCTAAATCAACGAGCACACTTGATAAAAACTAGGCTAGATCCTATTGAGACTGTATTTTTATTGGTATTACTGTACTTTTATTGGTGTTATTGGTATTACTGTGTGTAAGTTGAGAAATTAATGCAGGTTATTTTGTAATTTCCAGCTTTAACTGCCACTGAATCGAGCATTAGTAGGCTAGTTAACTGTATTGGGAACTGGTTTCAAAGGAGACAGGCAATTGCAAATAGAAGTGCTGCTATTTTGAACTTGTCGATAATGTAAATTCAAGTATTGGGTTACTAGCAGAGGAAATATGACTTTTTATTATTTTTTCGATTTTGTTTATTATTGAAACTAATTTGAAATGAAGTTACACTTTCACTGACCAGATCTAGGTTAACCCTGGCCTAGTTGCAAGACCACCTACCCAATAGCTGTACTCCAATTGACTTCATTATGTAGTTTTCATAATATTATATTCAACAATCCACTTGTGTGTAGTAATGTATATTATAGATCATTTATATAGTACCGTAGTCAAAATGATAAAATGTTAAAAAAATATATTTCATAATATTTTTTTATAACTGATTTAATTTTAATTCTATTGTTTTATTGCTTATCGAAAAAAGACTGGAGAAAGAAGAAATAAAAAAGCCTAATAAAAATATTTTATGAAGCAGGCCTTCTTGGAGTGGACCCAGAAATTTTAATCAGGAGGGCACATATTTAAACAGAAAATTTTTAAAATCTATAGTTGACAAGCCTTTTTGAATGTTAAACCTGTAAATTTCTAGAGATAATATGCGTTTGCTAATTTTTTGACTCTTATTTAAAAATACTTTTAGTTTATTATTGTTCTTCTATGCATATCTATTCTTCATCCTCCAAAAAAAAAAAAAAAAAAAGAGAAAGAGTTATTTGTTTTGATGTTGTATGACAAAAAATGTCGACGGTGTATATTGGGGTGGAATATACTACAGTAATAAAGATTTCTGTCTAATGTAGATTACTGTGTAATATAAATTACTGTGTAATATAGATCACTGTGTAATATAGATCACTGTGTAATATAGATTTTATAGAAAGCGTATAGATATTACAATTAAGGTAATAAAAAATAAAATTTGGGTAAAGAAACCCAGTAGGGGGCTGGGGCTGTGCCTCTTGTATCTTTACTTGATTGTGTTTTGTAATTATAAGATTGATAAATAAATACATATTACTATTCATGGTAAGTTAGTTATGTGATAATAAATGTGATGATAAATAAAAAATAAGTTAGTTCGAAGTTACTGACAATTGAATACTGATAATTGATAGTTACTGATAATTGACAATTGTCAGTAACTTCGAACTAACTTGTGAGATACGAGCCGATATGGCCAAGTTAAAAATGAATGCTGCTGTGCAGAAAGGTCTCCATGGTCTAGTGGTTAAGGCGCCCGACCGGCAATTGGGAGGTCCGTGGTTCGATTCCCGGTGGTGACTGATATTTTTGTACAGTAGCATTCATCGATTCCCATCAGCTATTAAATACTGTTGTCAATATCCGCCATTGCGGAAGTCTTCAGTATAAACTGATAGCAATTAAAGGAATTCGAAATTAATAAATTCTGTTTAATAAATAAGTTTCTGAACCCACATAAGTAACACAAATACAGTTATTGTAGTTTGATAATTTGGGGATACATTCCATTATCAACTCTTGGTTCGACAGTGGGTCTAGGCCTACTAGAAATCCGCCACAAGTGGTCTTTTGAGATTATGAGTGATTATTAATTATTAGTATTGAGGAGCGAGCATAGGTTGAAATTGTTCTCTGTGATATTTTCCATAACGAAATACTCGATGAACAATCAAACATCAAATCTGACGGTGTATTTCTATTTAAATTACTCACTTATACTGGAGGGATGCATTTCACTTCTAAACACAATTTTTCAATAGTAATATCCCGTCACAATGCTCTTGAGTCCATATTACCGCTTACCGGTAAATGACATTTTACCATAAACTGAAGCATTTGATGGGTGTATTCAAATTTTTGAACTTCTATGAATTTGAATAAACCCATCAAACGCCTCAGTTTTCGAATAAAATTCAGTTTTGAATTTGAATAGACCAATCAGATGCATTAGTTTCCGGTAAAATTTCATTCACCGGTAACCGGTCAAGCTCCCATGAACTCAACCATTGTGACGCGATATTACAATTAAAAAATTG